>PVKS010002699.1:26626-93582 GCA_004027875.1 Aplodontia rufa | reverse complement strand
ACTTTACCATCTAATACTTTTTTTAGAGTTATAGTGGGAAGGGGAAGGGAGGGATAAGGGAGGGTAATTGGGGGGCCACTCCTGGGGATAAATGCAATATCCAGAATATATACACATTTTATATTATTTTGTTAAAATCTTGTAAGGTTGCTCAAAAATAAAATAAAAAATTAGGGAAACAGAAAGTAAAGCAATAAGATACCATTTCTCATCCATCATATTGAAAAATAAAATAGAAATTATCAATAGTCCAAGCATTTCAAAAATTATAGAAAAATAATAACTTTATAAACCGTTGGTGGCATTATGTTTGATCCAACAGTACTGAAAAGTCATTTTTCAGTATTTGCTGAAAGTGGTGCATATCCTGCATCCTATCACTTTTACTGCTAAATTTATTCCCTTATAACAGCAATTATCGAGCTTTCTTTTATTCAGGAAAACTTTATAAAATCACTGAAAATCTCAAAGGGATTTGTTTGTATGAATTATGTATGTCGATGTTTCTCATACACAAGTTAAAACTGGTAAATTTCGTTTACTAATTTATCTTAAAATAACAAATGCATTACACATATTATCAGGTTCATTTGAAATAAAATGGAATTTAACATTTATTAGTTTAGTATTTTTCTATGTGAAATCAAATTATATTATTAAATTAGAATTATTCAAAGAGTGATATGAAAATAGATAAATTCATGGATATAAAAGAAAATGCAGAAGCACATTTCTGTGTACTTTGAAATTTAGCACACAATGAAGTAGTATTTCATATCAGTAAATCATTTATTTAATATGTAGTATTTATTAGGCAATAGTTATTTGGGAAATAAATAAACTATTTGTTTAATAAAGGTAAATTAAAATGAGGAAAGCTATGAAAACTATAAAAATTAAACTACTAGAATAAAGTGAATGAGAATATTTTTGAAGCATCATGGGGTCTTTCTTTCCTGATGAATAGATCTGGTAGCAGTTCCTCCACTACCCCTATTTGCCTATAGCTCTTACCTTCATCTGACATTATATATTCATTTGATGCATGTATCTTTTTTTAAGGGGCGGGGTAGAGTTGGAGAGAGAGAGAAAGAATCAATTTTTATTTATTTTTTCATCTCCAGCACTTAGTTGTGTATGTGGTGCTGGGGTTTGAACTGGGTCCTCGTGCATGCCAAGCAAGCGTTCCAACCACTGAGCCACTGCTCCACCCCTGATGTATGTAGTTTGAACTAGAATGTATATTCCATTAATGCTGAGATTTTGTCTGCATTAATGGTATCCACAGTGCCTTGAAAAATGCTTGGCATGAAGTATACACTCACAGTACTTGTTGAATAAAAGAATGACTTATCATGATTGTTGAAAGTACATTTACATGTTTATGTATTGTCAGCTTTAGCCTTTTGCAATCTCATTACAAAATAGACGGTCAATGTGTGCACTTAGCTTGCGCAGAACTTGTGATTGTTAGCTCAAAGTTTCATTTGTAAATGAATAAAAAAAGAAAAACAATGTTTGTCTTCCATTTGTGGCAAGCCACCATTTTCAAAACATAAAGCAGGCTTTTGTGAAGGAGGTTTTGAGGGAATGCAAAGGCATGGTGTTCACAGACAATTAGCAAATGTAAAATCAGCTTCCTGGAAATGCTTCCCTGTAAAATGGCATTGGCAATAAAATGCATTGCTTTGAAAGGTCGAAATATTCTACTCTCCTGGCTATTTTCCAGTTTTTCACAATTTCAGTTGGAATCTTTATTTTGTCTCTTCCATTATTTTTTTTTAATTTCCAAATGTGCATTCTTACCTCATTTTGGATTACAGACTGTAGTTATTTTTTAAAGTTGAATCAGAGAATAAATTATTGTTTTTTAAAAATGCGTTAAGGATAAATCACAATCTGACTAATGACAAATGAAACAACTTGCAAAGAAAAATTCAATAATTGTAGTTACAAAATACATGTTCATAAATGTCTGTAGGCATATTCATCAATAAATTAGCAGTTTTAAGATACATGTTTCAACATAACCTCTGAGACATTATAATTTCACACATCTTGATTCTTAATTTCAAAACAGGATTCAGTGTGTTAGATGCATGTAAAATAATGATGATTGAGATTTCATTAGTTTGTGCATTTGTTATATATTAAGTGACATTTATTGCCAGTTAGTTTCTACGCCTTTATTTTACTTTGATTTTCATGATCCTACAAGAAAATCTTAGCATTTTCCAAGGCTTGTGTGAATGTGAGAAAGCTATCTTTTATTTAAAATTTTCAGTAACATTATGTCAGATAATCCATATATGGCAGAGGAAATTTGAATGAAACCATTTAAGGCAAAGTCATAGACTATTGGCGGGTTTTTAAAACAACAATAGAACTTACTATGTGTAAAGTTTTTTCCATCAATGACTATAAGAGACAATACTATTGTTGAATACTTTTAAGTGGTTCAATACCTATACTAAGATAATCATGGGGGAGGAATGGTGGCTTGCCAGTTACTGCACTTGCCTGGCATGTGCAAAGATGCAGGTTCAAACCCCAGTGCCACATATACAGTGAAGTGTTGGAGCAACGAAGGGGACATGAAAAACTAAATGATATTGATTCTCTTTTTCCTCTCTCTTACTATCCCTCTCTCTTTGAAGAAAAAAAGGTAATCATTAGATTTAGTTGTGATAAGATTGTAGCTCATGTAAACAAGATAAGTTTTGAGTAGACAAATAAAAGTAAATAAGTTTAATAAATGTAAGGTTCACATTGCCTATTAAGAAACCATACAATTTCAGAAGGAAAGAAAGTAGTTAAGTGTTCCATAGATGTTAGTTTAGACTCATCATGTATCCATTTTTTGACTTCTGCTGTATTGTGTTTTGCACTTTGAACCTGTGAAACCCATAGACATATTTAATAAAAGATTATTTTTCTCTGATCTGGTGTTCTAACATTCATAGGATTTTGATAAGATACTGTTAGGCTCACCTAATTTTATTGTGGCCTTGCTTCCTTTTTATTAATCCTATATGAAGCTATCATTTATGTCTTTATTTTATTGGTTCAACATCATCTTACAAAATGAAGGGATTCATTGGTTCACATTCATGCATACATAGGTTATTGACAGAGTAGCTTAAACCCTATCCTTATCTAGGATCATCCCTTCTTCCTCCACTCCCTGATCTCATGTCTCCTCTCTAATTCCCCCAGGTTACAGATATAAATTACCATACACATGTATTTTAAAATTTGAAATTACTAGATTTATATGCCTGCCTGGGTATCTTTGGCTTCTCACAGAAGTTAAGTCTACTCTACAGTATTGAACATCTCCTTTTACCTTCCTTTTCTTTCCCCCCCTTCCCCAACTCTTCATAGCTGTAGTCCCTATAGCTTATGCATTACTTCAAATTTGTGGGTCTCTTAAATAAACTTGACTAACTTTTATCCTATCTTAGGTTTTACTAACCTAAGAAGATAGGTTTTCTTCTGCATAAGAAAGAAAACATTGACCCTGTGTCTGGCTTGTTTCACTCAGCATGATTTTTTCCATTTCCATCCGTTTACCTGCAAAAGCCATGATAACATTCTTTCTAATAGCTGAGTAGAACTCCATTGAATATATATACCACAGTTTTTGGATCCATTCATCCAGTGAAGGGCATCTGGGTTGATCCCATAATTTAGCTATTGTAAATTGAGCTTCTAAAAACATTGATGTAGCTGTATCTGTGTAATAAGCTGATTCTTGCTCTTCTGGGAAAACACCCAGGAGTGGGATAGCTGGGTTGTACAGTGGTTCCATCCCTGTTTTTTTTTGAGGAGTCTCCACGCTGCTTACAACCTGGCTATACCAGGTTGTAATCCCACCAACAGTCTGTTAGTATTCTTTTCTTCCCAAACCCATCATCATCTGTTATTATTTGTATTCTTCATTTTTGCCATTCTGACTGGGGTGAGGTAGAATCTCAGCACAGTTTTGATTTGCATTTCTCAGATTGCTAGTGAAGAAGAATACTTTCTCATATGTATTTTGGCTTTTTGAACTTCCTCTGTTGAGAAGTTTCTGTTTAGTTCTGTAGCCTATTTATTGATTGGAGTGTCTGTGTTTTGGGCGTTAAGTTTTTTGAGTTCTTTGTATAATCTGGATATTAGCCCCCTGTCAGAGAGGTAGCAGGCCATGATTTTCTCTCATTCTGTAGGTTCTCTCTTGATACTCTTGATTAATTCCTTAGCTGTTCTGAAGCTTTTCAGTTTAATGACATCCACTCATTAATTCTTGAGTTAATTCTTGCTCTATGGGAGTCTTGTTAAGGAAGATGGTGCCTACACCAATATGGTGGAGTGTCAATCCTATTTTATCTTCTAATAATTGTTTGGTTGCTTGTTTAATTCCTAGGTTTTTGATCCATTTCAATTTGATTTTTGAGCAGGGTGAAAAATAAGGATCTAATTTAAATTGTCTGCATGTAGTTGTCCAGTTTGTCCAGCACCATTTGTTGAACAAGCTCTTTCCTCCAAGCTATACTTTTGCCCCCTTTGTGGATGGTTAAAGACTTGAGGGTTAGTATCAGTGTCTTCTATTCTGTTGGTTTCCCTGACTATTATGATACCAATACCATGCTGTTTTTGTTACTACAGCTCTAAAGTACAATTTCAGGTGAGGTATTGTGATACCTCCTCTTTCTTTTTTCTTTCTTTCTTTCTTTTTTTGATTAGTGGTGCTTTGGCTATTCTAGATTTCTTTTTGTTACAAATAAATTTGAGAATTGAGAATTGATTTTTCTAAATCTGTGAAGAATGAAATTGGCATTTTTTTAAGGAGAAAGCAGGGGGGGAGGAGAGAAGGAGAGAATAAATTTTATTTATTTTTTCATCTGGCCTTTGTTTCTGGAACACTTAGTTGTGTATGTGGTGCTGGGATTTGAACCTGGGTCTTTGTGCCTTCCAGGTAAGTGTTCCAAAGACTGAACCACTGCTCCAGCCAATTCTAGCTCTTTTGGGAAAATACCCAAGAATAGAATAGCTGGGTCATAAGGTGGTTCCAGGCCTAATCTTTGAGGAATCTCCACACTGCTTTCAGAGTGGCTGTACAAGCTTGTAGTCTCACCAACAGTGTGATGGTGTTCCTCTCTTCCCACAATCTCTCCAACATCTGTTGTTTGTATTCTTCATTTTTGCCACTCTGAAAGGAGTGAGGTGGAATCTCAGTGAAGTTTTGATTTGCATTTCTCAGATTGCTAGTGATGCAGAGCACTTTCTCATATACTTATGGGGTTTTGGGACTTCCTCTGTTGAGAAATTTCTATTTAGTTCCCTTAGCCAATTTATTGATTGTATTATTTGTGGTTTTAGTGTTCAGTTTTTGGAGCTCTCTGTCTGAGGTGTAGCATGAAAGATTTTCTCCCATTCTGTAGGTTCTCTCTTGACACTCTTGACTAATTCTTTAGCGGTGCAGAAACTTTTTAGCTTAATGGCATCCCATTCATTTATTCTTGGTTTTAATGCTTGTGCTATGGGAGTTTTGTTAAGGAAGAAGGTGCTTACACCTACTGACATTGGTATATTGATGAGGATTGCATTGAATTTGTGCAGCACTTTTGGCAGAATGGCCATTTTAACTATATTGATATAACTATATTGATTTAACTATATTGATTCTACCTGAGAACATGGGATGTCTTCCCATCTTCTCAGGTCTTCCTCAATTTCTTTCATCAATATTCTATAGTTTTCATTGTAGAAGTCTTTTGTTTCCTTTGTTAGATTAATTCCCAAGTATTTTATTCTTTTTGAGGTTATTATGAATGGGATGGATTTCCTGATTTATTCTTTGGCAGAATTGCTATTGGAACATAAGGAAGCTATTGATTTAATGATGTTGATTTTGTATCCTGCCACTTTGCTAAATTCATTTATAAGCTCTAGAAGTTTTCTGATGGTGTTCTTTCGGGTCTTTTAGGTATGGGATCATATCATCAGCAAATAGTGATAGTTTAACTTCCTCTTTTCCAATCTGTATCCCTTTGATCATTTATGTCATTATTAATGTTATGTGAACTAACAGAAAATCAGAAAGTAAGCCTTCAGAATCTCTCTCTCTCTCTCTTTAGGAGACAAATTCTCCCCCTGGCTCATGTATCTGGATTTTTTTTTTTTTTTTGTGGATGTGTTCCAAAAAAACTGTAGCCCAAGGTGAGTGATTTGAAAGTTAATCCATGTTTCTAAACATACAAGTGATCAAAGTCAACCACTATCTACCTCAGAGCAATAATTACATTAATAAATTGAAATTAGTAAAGAAAATGTTAGCTCTGATTTTAATTTTGTGTCTTTTACTTATCAATACCTATTTTAAATACTGCTAATAATTTGGGTTTATTTTGCAGGTTATCTTTGGGAAGCCCAAGTGAAGCAGTAGGAAAATGAGATGAGAAAAAGAGAAAAGCCAATAAGTGGTCCATTAAGAAGCAGGTTACCATTTACCCAGGGTTCAGTCCCACTGGAAAGTGTTTGAAGAGCTGTGTTAAATTCATCTCAGAAGCATCCCTCTATGGTCCAGGCAAATTAAGATTCTTATCCACCATTATGGTCCATCTTTAACAGTTTTCTTTAGGATATAAAATTTTCAATACTTCATGGTTTTTTGTGTACAGGATAAGAAAACTCTCTAGAGAGCATCTTCAGTCAGAAAGGCAAAGAGTTATTGTTAATCAGATGGTAAATTGTCTGTGTGCTTAATCCCTGTTGGTGTCTCTGAATCTTGGTAGTAAGCAGGCTTCCTTTTTTGTTTCTCCAGGCCACACCTCGTAAATATGTGAATCATATGCACACCTGAATAGATGTCCCATCTCAGGCATGGATAGTCAATGGTCTCCTAAATCCCTAAAACCATATCTTGATTTCTCACCTTTCCTACGACCTTGTAGATGCATCATAGCATCTGGTTCATGTCTTCCTGGCTGTATACTTTATTTGACCTTGTTTTCCTGACTTATCCTCTTCTTTTTCTCCTCCTTACTTCAATACATCACCTTGCTTTTCTCTGATTTAGTTGTTACTCAATCTTTAACCTATTTCCTGTTCTCTGCTCTAATCTCCACATACAGTAGATCAGGTAATTCCGATTCTAATATCCCTTGATGTCTATAATACTGGAAAGACATGTCCAATTAAACTAACACAAACAGTATTACCTATTTAATAACAAACTTTCTTGTTTCATGTTGATGAGCAAATAAATCTGGTATTAATGACCAAAACATTCTCTTAAAAATAGATAATCAAAACAGCTGGCCTGAATATCATCTCAAAGCAGTGAGTTTGCATTTCACTCAATACCAGGAAAAGTGTATTTGCATTAATATCTATTTAAATTTGACTCATAGTGTTTATGAGAAATTCATATATTTCCCCCCAATATTTGAGTGAGCTCATAATGCAATTTTATTCCAATCACTTTAAATAAAATGGAAACATGATTGAAGACACTCTAAGATACAATACACTGAGTGGTTACTAGCATTCACTTAGCATTTCCTAAAATAAATTACTGTGAGGTTGGATGCAATGATTCAGGAAGTCATATTAAAGCAATTTAGAATGCCCCCAAATCAATCTACTACATTTTATTTGTGCAGAAAATTAAATCTGCAATTTCTTCTTTCACAAAATCTTTACCACTTGTGTGAAGACACAGGAGAGAATACAGCAGAAATGACATTTTTAATTACATTAAAACTCTCTTTAAATTATTTTGTGAGGATTGTTATTATGAATCGTAAAGTGTATTTTAGTTGAAATAAGAAATACATTAAATACAATTGCCTTTTTATGGAATTGTTTTCCATTTACGGACAGTGCACTATATTTTTATACAGTTAACAGCAACACTTATTCAAAGGAAGAGTAGCAAGTACTCATGTCTTACTTCATCAGTGCCAATATATCAATTTCTTGACAATTTCTCTTTCCCAGTATAGCTATAATTTCTAAAAGATGGAATTAGTTCTTCATTCTTGAGCCCCAAATTGGAGATCTTTGTGAGATATCGAAAATACTAAAGAGAAATCTTTGTTAACAGGAAAAGAAAATAATCATTTATACTTCTGAGGACCATTTTCACAGCTCCAAGCATTTGAAAGTAGAAAATGAGAAAGAAATAAAATTATACAGGTTATTATGAAGATATATGGAAGAAGAAGGAGGAGATCAAGAGCGAGGGAAGATGGATAGGAAAGGGGAGAAAATGCAGAATCAATTTAACAAAATCACATTATACATGTACAAATATACCACAGGAAATATCATCCTTAATTATATGCAGAAAACACCAATAAAAAATAAATGAATGAGCCAAAGGAGGATCAGTAGAGTAGAGGAAGAAGAATAGAGGGAGGGAAGATGTGAGTGAATGGGATGGGGAACAGGGACTGAAGTGGAGTACATCAAATTCCATGCATGTATGATTTTGTCAAAAAGAACCCAACTTCTATGTATAAATAACTACAGTGCTGCAATAGAAATTTTATACTGGTTACTCATTAATAAAACATGGATATAAGCAAGAGTCTGAGCTTACTGAAAAACCTCATAGCTTATTTATGAAATGTGTGTGCCTTGTAAAAACTTCTGACTACAATAAAAAGAAAATGTCAAGTATTAATGTGATTAGGATTTTCAGGCATTCTCATTTCTTAGTTGCAATAAGAAAAACATTAAATACAATTGGCTTTTTTATGGAACGATTTTCCATTTAGAGACAGTGCACTAAATGACTATTCACTTCTCAATACCAATTCCCATTCATCACTGAAAAAATATGATAGTGAACTCCATATCTGATTTTATCATGCCAATTTATCTTTTTTATCAAGACCTAATAGAGACAACACAAAAAAGTTTTAAAACTACATTTTAAGATTTAGATAGGAGCTGTCCCTCAAAAGCCCATGTGTGAGAAAATGCAAGAAAGTTTAGAGTTGAAATGATTGATTGGGTTATGAGAGCCTTAACCTAATTACTGCATTAATCTTCTGATAGGAATTAACTGGGTAGTGACTGTAGGCAGATAGGGTATGGCTGGAGGAGGTGGGTCACTGGGGACATGTCTTTTGAGGTTTATATTTTTTCTCTGGTGAGCAGAGTTCTCTCTGCTTCCTGATGGTGAACCCTCCTGCCTCACTTGGGCACAGAGCAAAAAAGTTGGCCTTCTATAGACTCAAACCCAAAACCATGAGCCCCAAACAGACTTTTCCTCTGCTAATTGTTCTTGTTAGTTCTTTTGGTCACAGAGACAAAAAAGCTGAATAAAACATTATATATCAATTCTATGGTAAACATAGACAGCATTTATATAAAATATTATCTCACAAACTTTAAAAATCATTTACTCAGGAGAACCCAAGGATCTTGTAGGCAGCTGTCAGACCTGGGGGTTGGTCTTGGGCTTGGAGTGTAGATCTTTTAAGTTGTATAATCAGGGAAGCATGTGCCCTCCCCTTACATGATTAGCAGGGAAGGGAAGTAATGTTTTATAGCGCTTTACTCCTAGAAAAATTTTTTCCAAAATAGGAAACGTGAACAAGACAATTTATTTCATTAGGAGGTAAGACTGTGGGTCACATCGTTTTGCTGCATTTGTGTCAGGTGGTAGGACCTGAACTTACAGCCTGTCCTGCTTCCTCAAAGGATGAAGGAGCACCTGGATGAACAGTGTGAAGCCATTGGCTGCAGCTCATTTCCTTGAAATTTTACCAGGAAGCCAGCTCCTTCTCAAGAAGGCCAGCCTTCAAATGTCTCGACCTACATAAGCTAATAGCAAGCTTTGAAACCCAAAGGAGAAGGTGTTTTGACTGGGTCAAATGGAGCCCATATGTTTAAAATTTTGAATACTGAAAATTAATGATTGGATTTAATATGAGATCTTTTGTCACCCCCCATTAAGCTATTGAGGTTAAAGATGAATAAAAGTGAGTTGGACATGATGGTAGGGGGAGTGGAGAAAACTAGCAGACAAAATATTTAAAGGAATTTTTAAAAGTGGAAAGAAAAATTACTGATAAGTGTTTCAATGGTCAATTTTTATGTATTTTTTTTTTTTTTGGTACTGGGGATGAAGGAGCAGTACTTAACCATTGAACTATATCCCCTAGCCTTATTTATTTATTTATTTAGAGATGGGGTGTAGCTGAACTCCTTGGGGCCCCTCTAAATCGCTGAGATTGACTTTAAACTTGCAATCCTCTTATGTCAGCCTCCCAAGCTGCTGGGATTACAGGTTCGAGTCACCACACCTGGCTTTTGTGTTATCTTGACAGGGTTAGCGGATGCCCAGACACCTAGAAAAAAGCTGTTTATGTCGGAGTGTGGAGGGTGTCACTGTGAGACTTTTGTGAGAAGAATTTGACATTTGAATCAGTAAACTGAGGAAAGATCACACTCACCAGTTATGGGAAGATGTCATCCAATATTTTGAGTGTCTGATTGTGACAAAACAGCAGGGAATGTGAGAATTTGCATTCTCTCTTTCTGAGCTGAGATTATGCTGCTTCTCTTGCCCTTGTTCATCAGAGCTCCTGGTATGGGCCTTTGGACTTTAGGACTTAAACTAGCTACACCCCACCCCCACTTCTGACCTCCTACCTCCCATCTCAGACCATCATACTTGGATTGGGAGTTGTAGCTTTGTTCCCCTGGTTCTCGGGTCACTGGAGTAGGACAGAATGATACCACCAGCTTACAGTTTACAGGTAGTATTCTGTGGAACTTTTGTGGCCTCTGTAATTGTGTGTCAATTCCCATAATCTTCTCTGATACATGCATATTCAATCTAGGGGCCTTTTCTTGTTTCCTTTCTTTTTCTCCCTCAAACTGGAGATATGTTGGTGCATCCATTCCTGAGGGGAAGGATATATTGGAGAGTGAAGCTGTGATGATTCAGGAGGAGTGTGGGCAGTTTCTGGAGCAAAGCCCCAGAGCTGATAAAGCACACGAAAAAACGAGTTCCCGTGCAGCATTGGAGGAGCAGGCTCCACACAGGAGCACTGATGACTTCTCACTTATAACTCGAGCAATGGCAGCAGTGTGCGCAGAGACAGGCAGTCTGGTAGTACTGGTCATATGATCTTGTGGAAGGACATTCTCTGCTCGTTGCGTCTGTATTCTCACTAAAATGAGAACTAATGTCAGCCAAGAGTGAGCAGAAGGACAAGAAAATGGAGTGGGGAAACTTTAAGAAACTGGTAATTCAAATTCAATATTTACTTGTGGAGAATTATTTTCATTTCCTATTTTGTTCTCCTTAAATGATTTTAGGATTCTGTAATGTTTTCTTCTGGTTTGAAATGATTCTTTAGTTTGAAATTTTAACTTTCATTTAGGGGGCTGGAGCGGTGGCTTAGTGGTTATGGTGCTTGACTGGCAAGTGCCAGGACATGAGTTCAACCCCAGCACCACGTACACAACGAAGTGTCTGAGGAATGAAAGTCATATGAAAAACTAAATAAAGATTGCTTCTCTCTTTCTCTCTCTCTGTCCCCTCTTTCTTAAAACAACAACAACAAAAAAATAACCCCAAAAAACCTTTCATTTAGGATTCAGAAAACAAGATGGCTTATATTAATTTTGAAATAACAGATAATTTTGTTTCCATTTTTGACAGCAGGCACTCTTAAATGTATGTGTCAAGTCCTTCAATTACTCTTATAAAGAGCCAAATAAACTAAGTGACATAATTGGGATACCAAATAATATGGACTAAAGAAGAAAGAAAAACATCATCAAACTGAGGCAGGTGTGGAAAGATCCTTTAGAAGATTTGCCATTTCAACCTTGATCTATAATTATGGATGAAGTGACAAAGGACAGCATGCATGAGAGAAACAGAGGGTCCACTGAGCTAGAATCTTGAGGAATGTTTGAAATCAGACTGATAGACAAAGAAAAAGTAGAAAAGGATGACCAGAAAGAGGAAAAATCAAAGAGGTAGGAGGAGAAGTAAAGCATTTGAGTTCGTCCAGTTACTGAACTGTGGCTCTGATGTCAGGAACGCTGGGAATTGGATAGAAAAAGCTAGGTTCTCAGTGCAGGCAGAATGATGCATGTCAATAAGATGGAAATTAGCAGATGGTCATTTTTTTGAGAGGGCAAAGAGCATCTGCCTCCCTAAGCCAGTAGAGGCACATATCTCCACATCCTGTTTGGCTAGCAAGGGTGCTCTGTTGATAAAGGTGCTGCTGGGCCCAGCACAAAAGACTAGATCAGACCAGAACTTCTGGACTTATCCTCCTAGGCATGGGGGAGGGAAAGCAATGATTAACCACAGGAAGATCTTAGAAGACAATGAGAAAGGCGAGTCACATCCCCTCACTGAGTGCTCAGCTCTGAGCCTCCCTTCCTCAGGAGCAGTCTTTTCTTCTGTCCTTTCTTAAATAAAATCTGTCTTCTTCACTTGCCTCGGTGTCCTCAGTTTCATTCTTTGACTCTGGGAGGACACAAACCTAGTATCCACCAAAACTGGCTTCAGCAACAGCAGAGTACACATCTTTATGATGTTCACAACCCAAAGGAAGAGACATGATTGAATATCTTGCCCATGACCAGAAATGTTTAGGTTGAGGGAGTCTTGAATGTGTTTTAGAACAATAAAGAGCCAGAGAGTTCTGAGAAAATTGTGTATTGAACTAAACTGTAAAGTTCAAATATATATTTATCATCATATATACATGTAATGTAAAACCTGAGCTTTTATTTATTTATTCTATCAGGGCTGAGGACCAAATTCGGGGCCTTGCACATGCTAGGCAAGCGCTCTGCCACTGAGCTAAATCCCCAACCCCTATCCTGAGCTTTTTTAAAAAATTCTTTTCAAAATTCATTTTACTATGTACAGGTAGAAATGATCTTTAGTTAACTACTTTTAATATCTAGCCTTTGTTTCTGCTTCTTCCTTGTTCGTAGAGCACAGTGAAAGCTGAATGCAGACCCATTGGGCTGACTGTCCTATCTAGAAGTAACCTTTCAGATTTTGCCATTCACTGAAGCATGAGACCATTAAAAAAGGAATCCTCCTAAGGCAACCCAGGAGCTCTTGGTGTTTACATAGGTCAGAGCTACTATGGAACTTCATTTTCCTTTACAAAAAAGAGGTTTCTTATTACACAAACTTGTTGCCACAATTAACTTGGCTTAAAACATATCTCCATTAGCATTAGCTGAGTGTCTACAATTCATGGGACTTATAAATAATTCACATTCTTTAAACTTATTATAAATTGAGTTTTTCTCCATGAAACATTACAAGTAATTTCCTTCCTCTGAATAGTAATTGATGAAGTGTAGAGAAATCTTAAACCTGTCATCAAAGAATATTTAACAAATTTTAAAATGCCTTAGGAAAGATTTTATGGGTAAATATTCCCCACCCCCATACTATGTGAGTGCCCATAAGGTCTTCAGCATCTCTCATTTTCATTTGGAAATCCTTCTTGTAGCAAGTTTGCATGCTGGCTGGAGCAGACCTCATTGCCACTTTTAGGAATTTCTCTTAGGCGTTGATGGCAGGGATGCAGGTACCTGAACTGTGGCATGAATGGGCTGAGTATAGAATTCAAACTTAAACCCAAGACTTCAGACTCATAGTCTAAGACCTTGCCTCTGCCTTAAGTATATATTGTTCTCTTACTAGTGTAATGTATGGGTCTCCCTTATCATCCTGGGATATACAAATAAAATCACATTTACCTTAATAGGTAGATTAAGCAACTCTGAACTCCCCAACCCATCTTTTTTGGGATACCTTTCTTTTCTCCTTCCTTGACTTTGATCTAGCAGCTGAGTGTTGCCAGTGTCTTCCAAAAAGTGTTATTTGATACCAAGTCTTGAGCTCTAACTGCTGATCCAATTTCATCTTAGGATGCAGGAAAGCTGGGAAAACTGTCCTATTTTTCTTCTCAGCTGTGATCTCCCATGCTAAAAGCTAGATTCCCTGTATCACAGCAGTGTCCTTAAAAGGCTCTCTCATTTACAAACACAGACAACATCCTGAGTGCCAGTGTGGCTGGGCCAGGAGGGGTTTGTACTGTGTGTAAATCAGGCTTTTCTAGTGACAAGTTAGACTCTGGTGCCGAGTTTGGGTCGCTTGCCCAGCATCCCACTCAGGATGAGCTTACCTTTTGTAGTTCCTGATGTCTTTTCTGCCTCTGACCTTCAATTTGGTTGCTTCAATTCATCAGAAATATTCCATCTTCCATTTCAAGAAGTGAGAATCTGATACTTCATTTTATTCATTTCCTTGGGAGCTACTTTTTGGTTTTCTATGTAAATATTTTTGTATTTCTTAGCAATCTTTTAGCAGTTCCTTTCGCTAAAATATTAATATTGCAAAAGAAAAAAAAACAGCAAAAGAAACTATTGTCATTGCAGTGCTATGGACGCATGGTATTTGTAGTTAAACTTTGTTGGGGAATATAGTGAGAATTTATGTGGCTTTTAAACATTATACCAATCAGTAAAATGTCCAGATTATAGAACAATTGAAAGTTTGTCATTGCATTAAAGATAGAATAAAGGCACTTAGTAAAAAGAAGAAAATGTGCAGAATCTGTTACAAGTTGTAGGAATCCTACCTCTGGCACTCACCTTTTGTGAACTTGGTTTAACACAGGAGAACAAATTTGCAGCTTACAGAATTTAAATAAACTTTATTCACGTCATGATGCATGCTTGAATTATTACAATGAGGTGATGGATGCTTCTAGCTTAATTTTGTTCTTACATGTAAAAAGCTACTTCTTCTGTTAGAACATTTCATTTTCCATTTCAAGATATCATAGTGTATAAAAAAACTATAAGCTCACACTGATGAATTAAAATTCCACCTCCATTACTTATTTCCTATGAGACCTTGGGTAAACTAAACTCAGTTTGCCTATCTGTAAAACAGGAAAGATAAATTTATCTATCTCATGAAATTTAAAGATGATATTTCAGTGCTGGTAAATGGATGGAACATCATGCTAAATGAAATAAGCCAGACTTGGAGAATCAAGGTTCAAATGCTTTCTCTCATATGCAGACATGCAGATTCTAGAGAGAAGTATGGATTTTTTTTTACAAAAAGAATCACTTGAAAGTATAAGGAAGAAAAATGGTGGAGAAGAAGGGGATTGAGGGCAGGGATGGGAAAGGGGAGAAATTGACCATACTCAGCTATGTGCATGTATGAATATAGTACCATGAATTAGGCTTTTATGTATAACTTTAATGCACTAATAAAAATTAAAAGAAGGAAGACCAAAAGAGTAGGGGATCAGGGAAGTATGATGGAAGGAAACGAGGCAGTATTGGGAACTAAAATGGAGCGAATTATGTTATATTCATTTATGAGTATGTCAAGAAGAACTCTACAATTTGTATAACTATAATGGACTAACAAAAAAGATATTTCTGCTAACAGTTTAACACAATGACTTATACAGAGCAAATGCACAATTTTTTATCCCAAATCCCATGACAGAGCTCTTACGGTAGGAGGAGGGATCCTGTGGGTGGTTTGGCTTCTACTTTGAAGATTTCCTTCTCTTTCTGATGTACTGTTAGCATTTGATACTTCACACAGCTTGCAACTCATGAACACTTTTGGGTTTCAATTGCTCTTCTCAGTGGCTTTATGCCATGGTCATTTGATTTTTCTTTCCATGTTCAATATTATTAAGCCAGACAAATACCAATAAAGTGAGAAGAAAAAAAGCACAATATGTAACACAAATGGGAGTGAAAATTGTAGCTAGGTAGCTTTGTTTAAAAGATAAGGAAAACGATGTAGTGACACACAACCTAAGGCATTCGCAGAGTTGTATAGGGAAGGAGCGGGGAGGGGTCGGGGGGAGGGATAAGGATGTGAAATTAGGGGGGCTCTAGGGAGTAAATCTAATTTTCAGAATATATATATATATACACACACACTATATTATTTCGTTGGAAGATAAATTTCTTTAAAGAAAGAAAAGATAAGAAAATGGCTGGACAATAAAAGTTGCCAAGTTTTTACTAATGAATTTTATGGAAAAATGTAAAATATACCACTTATAGCCCAAGACCCTTGCTCCTTAACTCAGAACTCAAAATAGCTCCTGGTCAATTCAAGTCTAAACTTTTCTCATCAGAATCAAGGCAATAAATCAGATTAAAATTTACACTTTTTCAGACTAATGTAATCTTCAAATATATTTAATTACCTATAAATCATATTAAAGTTTAACATGACACTTGCTAAAAGAGTGACTGAATCAGTTTGTTATTATTTGAAATGTTATTATCTGAAACAAAGGGCAGAGTTCATTTTATAAAATAGTAGGCAAATTAAGTAATACGCTTAAGAGCAAATGAAGTCAACAGTTGGAACAGGATAGAGGAGCTCTGATTCATGGTTTTTTTTTTTAAATTAAAACTCTTAAATAATAGTTTGCCTTATGTCTTTAACTATATAAATTTCTGTGGTTTTGTTTTCTGCACAAAAATATAACCTAACATATGATTATTTGGTTAATCTGTAGACAAAGTTCTGAAGATAATTACATTAATTCAAAGAATAGGAATCACTTGAATTTCAAGATTGTGCTGGATTCAATAGATGTTAAAGTTTTTGTAAGGATTTTCAAACACAACATTTAACATCTGTTTGGTCAAGATATTCTTCCATGTCCCTTCTTCTCAAAGAGCTTTATCAAAAATTAAAAAGATATGTTAATTAATCAATTTGATTTATTCATTTCGCAAAGCATAGATATCTCAGAATATTATGTTGTGTCCTGTAGATGCCTACAATAAAATATTCTTTGGGTAAATGCAGTTAGGTAATCTTAAAATATAGTAATCCAGATTCTCCAAAATGTATATGGTATGTGCAAACTGAGCACAGTTAGATGTGGTTGTTTTTGTGACAAATGAAATTAATACTAGAATCATTATAGCATCTTCTTGTCAATTATAGACAATGCTTTGGACATTATATGACTTATGGCAGATTCCACCAAAGCAACCTTGCAGTAATGATCAGTGATTTATTAAAAAGAGCTTCTAGTGAATCCTTCAAGAAAATGGGGAGAACCAAAATGGGGAGGAAAGTGAATGTGATTTAGGCATGGAGGCCTATGTTTGCCTGATGCCAAAGGGCCAATCTAGAGAGGGAGTCATGTGACTCTAGGTAAGAAAGCAACAGTCATTGAGTAAAGAGTATTTCTGAGAACAATGTAAACCCCCAGTTTATCCATGGCTTTGAATTGACAAAGTAACCCCAGTAGCCCAAGAACTGTGCTCCAAAGCTGAGGAAGGAGTATCAGGAAAACATAAAGGGATCCACAGGATTATCTCCATTCTTTCCAGGAGCCAAGCATTATGATCTAAAACAGCTTTGAAGAAGTTTAGCAAATTGGTCAAGATCATACAATAAAAAGGTTAGAGGTAAAATTTGAGTAATTTTAAATTCCATACAATGAAAATGATATCCCTGATTCACATCATGAATTGATTCAAGGCACTAAAATAAATGAGGTTCTCAAATACCATAAAAGTTTCATATAATAGCTGAGAAAATGAAAATATATGACAATGCGTATTGCTTCTAACAAAACATTTTCAGAAGCATTAAATCCAATTTTTAAATACTTCCAAATAAAATAATATTGATGTAATTGATTATAGAAATTACCAAACGGTGAATTTTAGAAGACCTTTAGTGTTAGAATCAGTTTAAACTAACAATTACTTATCAATATCATGTGAAATAATTTACTAAAATACAACAAACAATGATGTATGGACCTACATTGGAGATTTACTATTCCTGGGGAAGGGTCTCATTTAAAGTAAAAATACTATTGCATGAGTATTAGTGATTTCCAGTTTACAAAAGTCTCATTTAAAATCAAAATACTGTTGAATAGCTTAACAGTGATTGATAGTTTTCAAGGGATTTTCATGAGCAATATCTTACTTATTTTCCATCATTACCCTCTGATGTAGGCATTTTTATTGTTCCTATTTTTTACATGAAAAATTTATGATCAAAACAGTTGATAAAATTTTCCATTTCTCTAATTAATATCCATGATCTTAACCCAACTATTTTTTTTTAACTCAAAAACAAAGTAGTAAAATCTATTGTGCTGTGAACCAGGACTGCAAAATACATACACTATGTATCTCTTATATTGAACGTGACACTAGATACCTAAATGTATCTTTTATCAGAAATGAACAAACCATTCACATTAAAGCAGGATAAATGTGTGTGCCGGGGAGTGGAAATTCAAGGCCCAGTTGAGAATGTGGTGAAAGACAATGCTTTCCTCTTCCAAGGAAATTTCACTTAGACACAGTTTCCACACCGAATTTTCATTGATTTCATGTCCTCTATGAATCTCAAGAATAATAGCTCTGCTTTACGAAACTCTTCCAGTGGACATCTTAGAGTAGGAAGAGTGGGAGAGAACTGCATGAGGAGGCCTAACCATATGGTCCGCAAGGTGAGAAACCTGGAGCTCAGGAAGGAGAGAGGGGGTACAGAAAATGGTAGGAGTTATCAAAGCTTGCTTCTCTTGTTCATTTGGGTTCAAGGTTGTCCCTGAACATTCTATTGTTCAATTTTTGGATAAACTCACGATATTTTATTTTCTCACAGTTACTGTATTCTGATTTCCCCAATATCTAGAATCCTTTATTCTGATTTTTAAAATCATGTGTACATATTTCTTGGTCTCTCTGTTAATCATTATCAGGGTCATCTGTATCAGTCGGTATTCTAGAAGAAGGTCAATGGCATGTTCATGTCAGGACATTTCATTAGATCTATTTACAAAAGTGTGGGTGGCATTTAGAGAATCCACAAAGAAGAATTTAGTACTCTAGGGATATTAACAGTGGTGTTATTAATAACTTTGGATCTTGCAGGGTTAGGGTCTTGGGATGGTAGAGATGTTACTAGAACTTGTAAGTGAAGAGTGTGAAAAATAACCCTTAACTGATCAAAGCATCATTTAAAAATTGATGAAAGTGTCTGAACCCAGCCCAAAAACCTGGGTCCAGATTATGAATAAACACATCTATGACTTTGGTTCAGGGACACCTCCAGACTAAGAATCACTCATTACTGGATCTGGGGGAATAAATCCTTGGGCTTCCTTCTCCTAGACCTCCAACTCCCACATGGCCTCCCTGTGGGCCAGTCAATCCCAAAATGAAGCTTAAGAAAATTCTCTACTATAGTCCCTTCAGGTCATTTTCTAAAGGAGAAAGCAAGTTAAGCCTAGACCCAAAGGTGCAAACCTTTGGATATAAACCTCAAATGCATGCAGAATATATCCTGAAAAGAAAGCAGGAAAACGCGATCACGTACACCACACACACAGAGTGCCTCAGTGGATCCTGAGAATCTCTCAAGCTAGAATGTAATTCGCTCCTTTTTATGACGTCTTTTCTCATGCATGCCCCATGCTGGATTCCAGCAAGCCTTACTTTGAAAAGGCACTCTGTTTGGAACTGAGCCATTACTCTGGCACTCGATTTATTTACCCTTCTCTTATGTGAAGAATTATTTGTCTTTCATTTTATCTTCTTTATTAGTTGAGAATGTCTTAAATAGAGGTGCTGCATTTTACACAGGCTCAACTCCTTCCCAGCACCTTGATAAGTATTTGAGTGACAGGCTAGGGGCTTATTAAATTTAGTTTTGCTTATCTTTAAGAGGGGTATAATTACCAGTAATTTTTCTCTTAAAGCATATAGCTCATTTTTTTTCTTTTAAGCTCACCAGACTAAAAAACACTTTGTGGGTTGCTTGGATACTAATGTTTTTTCTCTATGCTTTATGAAAAGACTTTGCAATGCCTTTCAAACAATTTGTTCAACCTTTTAATTTTCTCAGGCATGGAAGACATCCAGAAGCATTCCAGTTTTGATTTACTTACTATACTCAAATACGATTAACATAGTACTTTTATATACTAATTAATGAATAAAAATTCACTTAATACATATTTTAAGGTGAAATATGCATACATAATTATAATCATAGATATAAGTCATTAGATAACTTTAAGGGGACACAACATTCCTAAGAGAACAGAGAAAGAGAATTTACTTCTTTTTTTTGGTCATGGGACAGGCTCTCTGGATGTAGGTACTGATCAGTGCCCACAGAGGCTTTGTGATGTGGCTATGACTGACCAGAGAATTAGAAGAGATAAATCAAGTGAACTCCTGTGTTTTGCTGAAACTGAATCTTTACTGGTTTGCCGTTTATCATATTCTTATTTATTTTCTATACTCTCAGACTAATGGATTGTTAGAAGGAGCCTAGTTCATTCCATCAGTGATGAAAGTGTGCTGTGGTTTAGACATGAGGTGTCCTCCCAACGCTCATGTGTGAGACAGCAAGAATGTTTGGAGGTGAAATGACAAGATTATAAGGATTGTAACCTAATATGTGGGTTAATCCACTGATATGGGCTAAGTGGGTGGTAACTGTAGGTAGGAAGAGTGGCTGGAGGAAGTAGGTCACTGGGGGCATGCATTTGGGATTTATATTTTGTCCCTTGTGAGTGGAGCATTCTCTCTGCTTCCTGGCTCTCTTGTCCTAAGCTGCTTTCCACTGCCATGCCCTTCTGCCATATTGTTCTGCCCCACCTTGGACCCAGAGCTCTGGAGTTGGCCAACCACTGTAAGCCAAAATAAAGTTTTCCTCTTCTATGTAGTTTTTGTAGGTCTTCCAGTCACAGCAATGAAAATTCTGTCTAAAATGAAGTGCTAACCAGGAAACAGAACTGGTCCAAAAGTAGACAGACAATTCAAGTCTAGTTTTGTTTAAAAAACACATCTTTCACTTGTCTTACCAGGATTCATGTTGCCTGCATACTCTGTTTGCTGCAGATATCTAGTTAACCTCACACAGGCCAAGGAGAAAGATATTAGGAACGTCGACACTGCAGAGGCACAGAGGGAGTAAATCTGCTAGAGGGCTGACATGAATCATCTACAGTCCTGCCTGGCTTCTTAATACAAAGCATGATCTGGACAAATCCCACAAGCGGTTTAGAGATTTGGATGGAGCTATAAATTATACTAATAAGACATTGCTTTTCCCACCTGGAAACACGTTCCTATTCTTCTCATAGACTGAGAATCTGGAATCAAGAAAATAGTATATAAAGAATAATATTAGGATTAGAGTGGTTGCTCAATGGTTACAGCACTTGCTTGGCATGCGTGAGGACCCAGGTTCAAACCCCAGCACCACATAAACAATGAACGAAGGCCACATGAAAGACTAAATAAAAATTGACTCTCTCTTTCTCTCTCTCTCTCCCCCTCCCTCCCTCTATCTTTAATAAAAAAAAAAGCAATAATATTTGGGGTTGAGTGGACAATCCAAACCCTAAAAAAGGGAATGAAGAACATAGAGGTGTGATAAGGAGAAAGAAGAAATATAAGACTTGGCACTGCGGTTAGATGGGAAGGGGATGCTCCATGCTCATTAGATCTTTGATGAATAATGAAGCATTATCCTACTTTCAAAAGGACTCTACATACATAGTACACGATGAATTATTCCTACCATGAAGTACATACTGTATCTTAACCAGAACTATTGGTGAATGCTCACCAAAGTGGAATAGGGGGCAATATGTAAAATAGGAAGCAATCTTTTTTACATCTTCTTGTATTTATATCAGAAGCAGAGTTCTCCCATGTGGTTATTTTTTTTTTTTTGTCAAATCATTGGAATAGCTTTTAGTAAAAATTGAAGTGGCATTTAACAGCATTCTGTGGTCTATAATACATATTTGTAAGGTAAGATGTAATGTTTGATGCAGGAAGTTCTTGTAATTTTTAAAACTTTTTGGTCCGCACTTTATTCTGGTTGCCTCAGTTTTTCTACCCAAGGCTCTTTCTCTGTTCCCATCCAGGATACCACGTTGCATTTAGTCGTCCTGTCCTCTCTTCTTGCCTTTGTGATTGCTTAGCATAAAATCCTTCTCTGTTGCTTAAATTATTTTCAAATGTTCTTAACTGAAATAACGAGGATAAACATAGATAAAAGTGTGAAGATCAGGATGACAAGAATGAAGTTTCTTATATTTTATATTTGTGTTACATCTGCCTCACTAATTCTGTGCCTTGGCTTTAACTTCCTGGTATTTTTAATATAAATTGAAATTACAGATCGATTTCCGTTTAGGGATGCGTTTAGCATCTTGAAACATAAGAAATTACATGTGAGGAGGTTGTCAGCGTGTGCCAAGAAATCCCAAATGAGAGCCCTGCTCTTTGTGCTGTTGAAATACAACTTAACAATGTTTAAGCCTTTTATTGGAACTACTGATTACGTTTTAGCCTCTGGGCTTGTTTGAAAGCATCACAGGAAAACAGGCAGCTCTTGCCAATGTAGGGAACAAGACAGAATTAATACAGGAAATATTAATGGCACTTTAAAGAACACAGTAATTGTGACATGATGTTCAAAGCAAAGATAGGTTAAGGGAATTATTCAAATAAGTAGAGAAATACCTTAAGTTAATATCTTAGGGGGAAGCTAGGACAGAGCTGCACTATTTGGAGTATATATTTTCTTTTTCTTTTTTTAAGAGAGAGAGAGAGAGAGAGAGCGAGAGAGAGAGAGAGAGAGAGATACACAATTTTTATTTAGTTTTTCATGTGGCTTTCACTGCTCCGAAACTTCACTGTGTACATGGTGCTGGGGTTTGAACTCACATACTCCTGCATGCCTGGCAAGCGTTGTAACCACCAAGCCACTGCTCCAGCCCCTAGAGTATATATTTTTGATGTATTTCAATGAAATATTTTCCCAAGGTTTTGATGGGGATGAGAACACAAAGATAAATTAGTTGCAGTCATTCCTTAGAAGAGCTTATGCTACTGTGAGGTGGGGAATCACATGTGTGTGCACAGGAAGAGGTAGATGTGATGGAAGTGTGAATGTGAGCTGAGGATGGTAGTGACCATACCCAGTGTTCTAAATTTTGTGCTTTGAATGCAAAATCTACTCTTCAGTTCCATCCCAGACTAACACTGAGATCAGAAGAGCAAAGTAGGATGGCGCAACCCAAAGGCAACCCACAAATGAGGCACAATTTAAAGTCACCACCAAATGCCTGGGAGGAGTGGGTCTTTTTTCTTTCTTTTGTGGGTTTTGGACTCATAGTGATCTAATACACTTTTTTTTTTTTTAAAGAGAGGGACAGTGAGAAAGAGAAAGAGAGAATAATTTTTTTTAGTGTACCATCTGTTTTCCATTGCTCCAACATTTCGTTGTGTACGTGGTGCTGGGGTGGAAACCTGGGTCCTAGCACATGCCAGGCAAGTCCTGTAACCGCTGAGCCACTGCTCCAGCCCCCTAATACACATTTCTAATGTCGATAGAGCCTATTAGCTTCTCAGTGCAAATCTAAGGAAAATGTCTGACTGTGTTAGAGAGCAAAGATACATTTCTCAGTTTGAAATAGTCCTCATTTTAAGCAAGCAACTTGTAGTTGAACCAAATGGTTCGTGAGTGGCCCAATAAGTTCCTGCTCCCCTTCCTTTGCATTGAGTGTCTACTGAAACTTTCCTGCTATTGGAGTTGACAAAGCAAAGACAATGAACAGTGAGATTTAATAGCAGCCTTTCCAGTCATAGTCAAATATAGGATATTTTTTAAAGAGAGAGAAGGACAGTGAGAGAGAGAGAGAGAGAGAGAGAGAGAGAGAGAAACAATTTTTATTTAGTTTTTCATGTGGCTTTCCTTGCTCTGAGACTTCGTTGTGTATGTGGTGCTGGAGTTTGAACTTGTGTACTCAAGCATGCTGGTCAAGCGCTGTAACCGTGGAGCCACTGCTCTAGCCCCCAAATATAGGATTTTAGTATCTTTGAACTCTAAGTTAACATAGCTTTATCTTCTGAAAACAATGCATTTTGGAGAGCTGCAAGCATGATTAAAAAACAAACAAACAAACAACAACAACAACAACAAAAACCACTCTATTTCACAGCTGAGGATATCCTGTTGAGCCAGAAAGTGTGTATAATCACCTTGCAGAAGCCATTCGCTCACTGGAGAAGGCACTCATGCTAACCTGGTTTGTTTGCCTTCTCTACAAGTCATTGAATCCTTACAGGAAAATGAAATAGAGTGGGGGTAAAAGTTGGAGCCTATTTACCTTCAATCTGGATGGATTTACCTCATGAAGAAGTGGTTAAAATGATATCTTTATTTAAAAGAGTTTTACTTTGTAATGTAAAGTAATAAAATTAAAAGTGCCATTCCTTCCACTACATTTTTTTGCATGTAAGAAAAGAAAACAGCCAGTAGATAACCTGTTTTTGTCCCCCACGATTTCTTTCACAATATAAATTCTACTGAATCAATGCAGCCAAAGTACTCACTTCTAAGCGGTCCATGTAGTTTATTCAGCAGGACCTTGAATGTGTGAAATTGCAAGTATCAAGATAATGTTTATCTCTGGGTGCCTGAAACTGCTCAATATATTCTTTTTGTTGTTATTGTTGCTGTTTATTCTTTATGTTTATTTTCATTTTATTTTTAAAATTTATTTTTAATTGATTCATTACAAATATACATAATAGTGGAATTCACTGTCACATATATGTAAGTGCACATAGAGTAATTTGGTCAAATTGGTTACCCAGAACTTCTCCTTTGCTTCTCCTCCTCCCTCTCTCTTGTCATCTTCCTCTAATCTACTGATTTCCATTCTACTTTCATGAGATTCCACCCCTCCCTTATTTCCCTTTCTTCTAACTTCTGCATTTGAAGAAAAATACGTGACTGTTGACTTTCTGAGTCTGGCTTATTTTACTTACTATGATACTCATGTTTCATTCATTTTTCAGCAAATGACAATTTTATCCTTCATTGGGGCTGAATAAAACTCCATTGTGTATATATAAAACATATTTTCTTTATTCATTCACTGTTGGATACCTGCTCTGGTTCTAGAATTTGACTATTGTGAATTGCACTGCTATAAACATGGGTGCACATATATTCCTATAGTATGAGGACTTGAATTCTTCATGATAAATATCAAGAAATGATATACCTGGGCTGTATGGTAGTTTCATTCATAGTCTTTTGAGGAATCTCCATATTGATTTCAATAATGACTAAACGAGTTTACAGTCCCACCAATAGTACATAAATGTTCCTTTTTCCTCATATCCTCACCAGCATTTAATATAATTTATATGCTTAATGATTAACATTATAACTGGATTAAGGTGAAATTTCAATGTTGTTTTGATTTGCATTTCCTTGATTGCTAAAGATGTTGAACATTTTTTCATAAATTTGTTGGTCATTTGTATTTCTTCTTATAAGAAATGTCTGTTAAGTTCTTTTGCCCATTTATTGATTGGATTATTTGCTTTTTTGTTGTTAAGTTCTTTTTTTGAGTTTATGTATCCTGGATATTAATCCTGTGTTGGAGGAGCAGTTAGCAAGGATTTTTAAGCATTCTGTGTGCTTTTTTCATACTCCTGTTTCCTTGCTGTGCAGAAGCTTTATAATTTGATAACCATTCTATTTATTAATCCTAGATACTATTTCCTATGCATTAGGAATCATGTAGAAGAAGCCATTGCTTGTGCCTCTATTTTGGAATGTTGATCCTACGCTTTCTTCTACTAGTTTCAAACTTTCTGGTCTTAATTCCAAGGTCTCTGATCCATTTTGAATAGTCTTTGGATGGACACTATATTTTTTGCTTCAGTTCATTACATCTTCCTAAAAAGGACTCTAATCATATTTTATGAAGCATAACATTGTTGCCTTCCAAGCCTACACAATGGGGTTAACCATACCTACCAGCAATAGAAATAAGCAATGAGGACAGATGCCATTGATAAAAGGCAGTGGAAGATGAGAAGGGAAGACACATTTCATAGGGAAAATATGAAGATTAGAGATGGAAAAATAATGCTTATGGTCAGGAGAGTGACTTGCTAGATAGTCTACAAAGATAATGGCCCAGGAAATAAATACTACTCATTTTGGCATTTAAAACTCTTCTCTGATAAATCATACACACACACACATTAAACTTTCATAAACAGAACTAATATGCTACTCTCTGGGAAATATTTGAAACACATCTTTCTAATTAAGAATGGTACTCTGGTATAAGCTCATACAAACATTAACAATACCAATAATCCAACAGATAAAGTAGGAAAATGACATCAATAACCATCTATAATGATTGTAATTTTAAACTTAATTTTTCATTAGATTATCAAATGTATGATCAAATAATAAAGTGTTGTTATAAATGGAAATTAAAATGGAATGTTGCTAGGTACTGTAGGTATGGAGATGGTGAAGGTAAGACAGGTTTCTTATGCTCAAGGAAAATGCAGTCACCTCATTAGAGAAAGAAGTGGAAACACACAACTTCATTCAAAAATACTAACCTACCATTGAGGAAAAGGCAGAAAGGGTCTCAGAAGTGGGGTTTTGAAAAAGAGTTGTCAAGTAACGAAGTGGTCAGTAGTTGCACAGTGGGTGGATGAACAGGGTTTTCCATGTAAAGATGTGATGTATGAAACCCATTTGTTTTTGAGAATGTGAGCTTCCTTCCACTTAAGTGCATATACTTGGGGAGACTTCAGACTCCGTATGTCCTTCTCTGCCTCTGAATATCTACAGAGAAAATGAGGATCCTAGAATGAAAAGAAGACATAGTATATATCTACAGTTTTCATTTCCACTCAAAACAGAGAAGGGTTGAATTATGGAAAAGTAGTATTGAGATTTCAGACATAAAAATAGACAGTAAACCATAAACCACCTTAGTGCATAATAAAATTGCATACGTTTAGTGACAAGTTCCAAAATAACATTTGGACCCTGGGAATTTATTTCTTTAAATATATTTTACCATAATAGAATTAAGAAATTGTTTAATACAATGTATTTTCATTTGTACAAGAGGCAGTATGATAAATATTGAGGACAGGAGTGTGAAAGTATACTCCTTACTAAAGAAGTAGTTTCATGAATTTAAAAGGGAGGTACAGAAGACATATAGATAATTTCACAAGAAAAATAGAAGACAGACAGATGCATACGTTATGTCTTAATAAATTAAGGATCATATCTGTCTGGATATTTTGCTGGCTGACATACCTTTATGGTTCCATGAAGCTGTGATTAATTACTTCTACCTCCGCCTTAGCTTTGAAATGTAATTATCTTAAATAGCACTTATTTCTGGTTGTTGTATACTGTGTTGGAGGATAATGGAAATGCAGGTAGGCTGAGATTTCTGCATGAGTTTCAAAGAGACAAAAGGAATATTTAAATGTGATTTTGTTATATTGTGAGGTCAGAAATTTTGTTTCCTCCACCCAGAGTTGTACTTTTTCGATACAGTAACAAAAGCAATAAAAAACTCTCTTTAGCTGTCTTTTTATTTGCACTTCTTTTCTACTAGCTCAGTTTAATGAAATAAATCACTATGGCTCCTTAGAATTATATGCTGCATATCTTGTGGTCTACATCTCTCCCAGATACAAGAGGCTTTTGATAGTTTGTTTCACTGAGTTTATGTTAACATCACCCTCACGTCTAGCTACGCAATAAAGAAATTTCCCTTGAGTTTATTCTTACTTTATATTTATATATAATTATTTTCACTGTTGTTCATCTTCCTGATAAGTGTAAACACTAATTTATTTATATTATAAATTTCCTTTCTAATTTGAATCTGCCTTCTAAAGACAGACAGGTTCAGATTAGTGAACCTCAACATATTTAGCTTTGTTTAAATTTCTTGGTGAAAATTTCATGTTTTTAGTGTAGAAAACTGAATGGTTCTGAAGGAATTAAGAGTCTCAAGTGCAAAGCCCCACTACATCATTTCTATTCTGGATTTCACTATCCTTTGGGAAGCACTTTCTACCAGTCTAGCTGGTTCCTTAACTATAAGCCTTGATTTCTAAATACCATGCTTAGAAAGATATTTGGTCCCCCCTATTTTGCATAGCATCTGTTGATTTTCCAATATGGGTGATATGGATATATTTTTTTGATGCCACAACCTTAAATAAAGTTCTTTTTTTGTTTCATTTTCCCCCATGAGTTATATAGCATAACTATGATTAGACCACAAGTTTATCTTATTAATATTATATAAATATTCTCCACAGTTAAACCATTAAAGCCCTTTTGGTGTTCCAGGATTTGATAATTATCTATGTTTTTATTTGTTCAGTTCTCTCTGTCATTAGTCACCAAACTCTGCAATAATGTATATTCCCCATTAATATATGACAACAAATTTGGAAATTAAGAAAATATATCTTTTTCTTTTCCCCCATAGACATTTCTACTGAAGCCCTCTGTCCTCTTGATTTGGTTTACCCATAGATCATCTTTGAGCTTGCTGCACAAATGTCATCCTAGAATTTTCTTCCTCTCTGTCCTGGGTCAAAGCCTCTCTATCCAGAAATCAATGCCTTTCACTTCCTCTGGTCTCTTCCTTGTTTTGGTGGCGTGATCATGATTCCTAACAAAGGATTCGCGGAAATAATTTCTCAAGACTTGCATGTCTAATAAAATACCATTCACTCTATGCTTGTCATTAAACAACAGTATTTTTTTAAAATGTAATTCTAGTTTGGGAAGTCTTATCCCTCAGAATTATAAAACCATTGTTACATTGGCTTTCAATTTCCATTCTATTTGTTAAAATATAATACTCATATGCATCTTTATTTTTTCTCCAGGTATTGACCATTTTTTTTCCTTCTTTCTGGGAGATCTCAGGATATTCAAATTGTCCCCAACATTCCACAATGTCACCATGTTATAATGAGGTAGAGATTTCATTACCTAAAAAAACTCTCAATTTAAAAACTGTTTTAGATTTATAGAAACATTTGAAGGTAGTACAGAGAATCTTATATATCTCATACACAGATCCTCTATTACTAACATGTTAGTATGACACTTTTGTTACAACTAATGAACCAATGCTGATAACAGTTTTATTAACTAAAATCTATTGTTAATTCATATTTCTGCTGTTTTTATCTAATACTGTTTTTTCCCCATTTGTTCCAGAATCCCCTTGAGAAAATGACATTGCGCTTAGTAGTTATGCCTCTTTCGGTGTCTCTTGACTGTCACAGTTTCTCAGACTTTCCTTTTTTTTAAATTTTAGTGATCTTGATGGTTCTCGTCAGAGGTTTTGTAGAATGTTCTTCAACTGGAAGGAACTTCTCTTACTCTGATAGCCTTTTCATGGGTAAGCTAAAGTTATAGACTTTGAGGAAGAAATTCACAGGGATAAAATGCCACTTCAATCAAATCATCTAAGGGTATACAGCACTAATACAGCATTTGTAGTGCATTCAATGACATAGTGTTTTTTAGGTTTTTCTGATGTAAAGTTAATTTTTAACCCTTTTTGTACTTTATCCTGTAGATAGATGTTACTATGCAAATTTTCATATAGTCAAGGAGTGGAGAAGTATTCTTTCTTGATCTTAGGTCAGAATATTGACAAAAATCTTGAAAATCATCTGCATGGGATATTTATTTCTCCTTCATCATATATTTACTGATTAAATAACTTTTTTGGATCACTATATGTTAATAGATATTCGTTTTATTCTTTGGTTTATCATTTAGTACCAGAGTATGCATTTAATTGCCCTTCTAGAAAAGCATTTGCCATTGGAGGCTCTGATGACATGTGTGTTACCTTCACATACCTAAGCATTATGAATACTCTTCTAAACCTTTTTACATTGTGACATTAAAGGTGTTCCAAGTTGGCCTTGTATATCTCTCAGTTTAGAAATGAGTCATTTCTTTCAGAAGCTCTCGTTCGTTTCATTGAAATGTTGTCAGAAACCAAGGTAGGGCAATAAGTGAGCTTTGTGTGTTACCGTGTTTCTAATATGTGTTTGCATCAGCTGATGAAAATGGGTGCTTCCATAACTATATCCATGTGTAACCTATTTACCTGTTAGGACAAATGTGAGTTTATACTAATATCTCTGACTGTCCATTCCCATGTGGATCATTCTAGTTTCTTCTGATTGTCCCTAGACTGCCTCTCCAACAATTGGAGACTTGGCCCTCACCATCTGACATTCATTTACTTTATTGGTTAATTTCTGGAAGCGTATAGTAATATCAGAATTGTCAATTTAAAGACTAATGGAACACAATTTTATCCATAGAGTGCACTGCTTAAATACAGTCTTGCATATTCAACTCGTTTTCAAACTTAGATCAGCACCATTTTCTTCTACCCTCTAAGGTAAGATTGTTTCGTATATTTGTAATAGAGTTAGATTGCTGCTTTACATTCTGCATTCCATATTGGTATCTCCCACCCTCCTGAATTATTTTTAATTTGCTTGTGTTAAGATTCATCCTTTGTGTTATAAATTTCTATGGATTTTGACATATGCAAAATTTCACATGTCCACTACTATAGTAGTATATAAAATAAACTTCCTTAAAAACTATTTTGTGCTTTACCCATTACACCTCTTACTCCAATATTTTGCAAGTATATTTCTTTTTCTTTTTTTCTTTCTTTTGTTTTGTTAAGAAAGAGAGAAGGAGAGTAAAAGAAAGAGGAGAGAAGTTGATTTTATTTTTACATCAGGTCCCCTGCTCTTCACTTAGTTGTGTGAGTGGTGCTGGGGACTGACCCTGGTCCTTGTGCATGCCAGGCGAGCACTCTACTGCTGTTACCTTTGCAGCCTGCAGATTTCTTTTTTGACCATTTCTACAGTTCTTCATTTTTCGAAATGTCATATAAATAGAATCATATAAAATGTAGCATCAGACTGTATTCTTTTACTTAGCAATGTGTATATACAATTCATTTAGCCAGGGTTAGTGCCTCTTGCCTATAATCCCAGTTACTGGGTGGCAAGGCAGGAGGATTGCAAATTCAAGGTCCGTCTCAGTAACTTAGTGTGGACATGTCTCAAAACAAAAAACAAAAAGTAAATAAGAGTAGAGATGTAGCTCAGTGGCAAAACACCCTGGATTCAACCTTCAGTACCAGAAAAAAAGGAAAGATTCATCTATGTTCTTCCAGGACATGATAACTTATTTATTTTTTACTGCTGAAAAATGTTTGATTATATGGATGTATCACACATTGCAGGGCAATCTTGATTGTTCTTTGCTTTGGTAATTATAAATAAAGCTTCTAAAAATACACTATTCAGGTTTTATGGCAATATAAGTATTTACATCAATTGGATAAATACCTAGAAACATATATTAAAACTGTGTTTAGCATTTTAAGAACCTGAAAATGGTCTTTCAAAACAATTATGCTGCTTTGTCTTACCATAAGCAATGAATGAGTTTCTGTTCCTCTGTATCCTTCCCTGTGAATTGGTATTGTTTGATTTTGGATTTTAACCATTCTGTTATGTATGTAATGATATCTCATTGTTTTAGTTTGCAATTCCACAATGAGAAATGATGTTGAATATATGTTTATATGCTTATTTGCTGCTGCATATCTGTTTTGATGAGGTGTCTGCTCAAATATTTTTCCATGGTTCAAATGGATCATTTTTCTATTGAGATTTGAGAGTTCTGTGCACATTTTGGATATAAATATGTATTTTAAAATATTTCCTCCATGTCTGTGACTTCTCTTCATTCTTTTAACCCTGCCTTTGACAAAACAGATATTCGTTATTTTTATAAAAGCTTGCCACCTTTTCTAGGGGAGTTATGTGTTTTTTGATGTGTTTAAAAAATCTTCAAATACAAGTTCAAAAATTTTTTGACAGCCTTGCTCATAACTCATGTAGAGTTTTAAGCAGGAGACATGTATTTGTTTTATTCATGTGTATATTTATCTTTACATATGTATTTTCAATTGTTGCAGCACTATTTGTTGAAGAGACTACCATTTCTCCATTGAATTGCCTTTGCTCTTTATGTGGGTTTAGTACTGACATAGATTTCATAAAGCCCTATCTCTGGACTTTTATTCGGTTCCATCAATCTTTGTCTATTCTTTTACCAGTACCGTGCTGCCTTGATTACAACCTAAGTAAAACTTAAAACCAGGTCATGTGAGTTTTCCAATTTTGTTCTTTGTTTAGTATCGTATTGGCCACTCTAGGTCTTTCATTTTTGCAGATACTTTTGAAGCAATTTTTCAATATACACAAGGGACATTTATTGGGATTGTGTGAAACATATAAATGAAATTGGAAGGCATTGACATCTTAATGTGGCATATATCTCTACTTGTTTAAAATCTTGAACTTCTTTTTCCAGAGTTTTATAGTTTTCTCCATATTGCTCTTATATGCATATGTTGATAGATTTATACACACTTCATTTTTTGGTGCTAACATAAATGATGTTTATTAAAATTTTCAAATTATAATTGTTAATTGGACATAGGAAAGCTCTTCATTTTTTTCTTTCTTGTTTATTTTTTATTGGTGCATTATAGTTGTACTTAATGGTGGGATCTGTTGTCACATATTCATAGATGGATGCAATACAGCAATACAATTTGGTCAACATCCCCCCAGCACCACCCCCACCTCCCTCCTCCCATCCCCTAGTCCCTTGCCTCTCTTTCTGGGTCATGTATTTTTCCTAAAATACTCAAGTAGGATGACATAATTCTTATACTTATGAAGATCATTTTTTAATATACATGACAATAGTATTTACAGTGGTGTACTTTATATAAATGCTTGGAATATACCTTGTTTTATCTCTGTTCCAACATTTCCCCTTCTCTTCCCTTCCTATCATCACTTGTTCTTTTTGGATATTTTTGACAATAGCATTAAACATCTACATTTTTGTAAAGGCATGCAGTATAGCTTATTCTATTTCAGTCCCTATCATCCCCCATATCCACTCCTTTCTCTTCCCTCTACTGGTCTTTCTGTTGTCTACTAAACAGATTTTCCCCCCTCTTTTTAGTGACCCATTGAATTATATGTTGATGAGATTCACTACGTTATGTTCGTATTTGGACATGAGCAAGTTAAATCTGATTCCTTCCGTTAACTTACCCTATTTCATTCCTCCGTCCTCCACTTCTTTCCCCTTTGACTATTCCTCTGTTTCCCCCCCTTATTTCAGGTTAGCTTCCACATATCAGAGAGAACATTTGACATTTGTTTGTTTTTTGTTTCAGACTGGCTTATTTCATTTAGCATGATATCCTCCAGTTTCATCCATTTGCCATCAAACGACATAATGTCATTCATCCTTGAGGCTGAATAATACTCCATTCTGTGCATATGCAATAATTTCTTTGTCTGTTCATCAGTTGAAGGATATATTGATTGGCTCCATAGCTTAGATATTGTGATTTGAGCTGCCATGAATATTGATATGGTTGCCATCCTGTAGTATGCTGCTTTTAGATCCTTTGGATATGTACCAAGGAATGGGACAGGTGGGTCAAATGGCGATTCCTCAAAAAACTAGGAATGAATCCACCAAACTGTTTTTCAGAGTAGTTGTACCAGTGTGCAGTCCCAAAAACAATGTATAAGTGTACTATTTTGCCCACATCCCCACCAACATTTGTTATTTGTATTCTTGATTATTGCGATTTTAACTGGAGTGAGGTGAAATCTCAGCGTAATTTTGATTTGCATTGCTCTAATTGCTAGAGATGTAGAGCATTTTTTCATGGTTTTGTTGACAATTTATATTCCTTCATTTGAGAAGTGTCTGTTTAGTTCTTTTGCCTGTTAATTGATTGGGACATATATATCTACATATAGATATATAGATTTTTTTGGTGTTAAGTTTTTCAATTCTTTGTATATCCTGCATATTAATGCTCTTTCTGAGGTGCAGGGGGCAAAGATTTTTTTCCCATTCTGTAGGTTCTCTCTTCACACTCTGTATTGTTTCCTTTGCTGTGAGGAAGCTTTTCAGTTTGAATCCATCCCATTTATTGATTGTTCCTTTTACTTCTTGAACTTTGGGGGTCTTGTTTAGGAACTTAATTCCTGAGCCAATGTGTTGGAGTGTTGGACCTACATTTTCTTCTAGGAGGCACAGGTTTCTGGTTTAATTCCTAGGTCTTTGATCCACTTTGAGTTGAGTTTTGTGCAGGGTGAGAGATAAGGATTGAGTTTCATTCTACTACATATGGATTTCCAGTTTTCCCAGCACCATTTGTTAAGAGACTGTCTTCTCTCCAACTTAAGTTCTTGGCTCCTTCCAATGATTTTGCTCTTTATGTGGGTCTAGTACTGACATAGAATTAGAAAAAGCAATCATGAAATTCATCTGGAAAAATAATAGACTCAGAATAGCTGAAGCAATCCTTAGTGAGAAAAATGAAGCTGGAGGAATCACAATCTCAGACTTCTTGCAGAGCTACAATAACAAAAACAACATGGTGCTGGTACCAAAATAGACATGAAAATCAATGGAACAAAATAGAAGACATAGAGAAACTCAAATAAATACAATCACCTCATACTTGATAAAGTATTTATTCTTGAACATTAACTTTTTATCCTGGTAGTATAAATAACATTTTAACCATTTTTCTAGACACTCAGAGGTCTATCTATGTATCTTTTGATTCTTAATATTCTATTTTTCCCCTTTCCTCTATCCCTGTCTTATCTCTGTTCTCTTTGTAGAACTCGTTTTACTGAGTTATGAACTTTCTGGATTTTCCTGTGGTTTTATATTTTTAAAAATAAAATATTCTCTTCTCCCATTATTATTATTTTGCTTTTGCTCTCAACCTCCTTTTTAAAGCTGTGTTTTTCAATCAATGTTTGATGATAGGAAATTTGTTTTCTCTTATCTATTGGGCACTGTCACTCAGTCTAATGTCTTCAGTGAATATTTTAAATTTGTTGTGAAATTATTTTCACAATATATTTCAGGCTTAATATTTTCATAATGTTCAGAGACTTCATCTCTGATTTTCATTGATAATCAAATTTAACAATGCACTTTGCATCTGTAGAAAAATAAAGTCTTTCAATTTAAATTCTAAATATTGACTTGGCTAGTCAGGGGCTATAAGTTTGAAATGCAATAAACCCTCCCTGGGCTATAAAATTTTAAATTAAGTATATAGATTAAAATGTCTTTTTTTGGGAAATGTTCTATGATTTCCCCTAGCCTATTTAAGTCAAGTCCTATTAATATACTTTTACTGCCATATATATGTATATATACATATAAGCACATCTCTTCATATGCCACTTTATATGATGCTAGATGTATGGTATCAGCCCTTCCCTTCCTTCCTTTCCTTTCCCTACCCTTTCTTTTGCTTCCCATCTCTATTTCTCTTCCAATCTTACCTCATCTTACTCTTATAGACCTATTTCACCCAAGTTCTGTATTACTAAACACCTTTACATGGACAAGCACAGTATTTATTTCTACTTCTATATCACAGAAGTGCCTACAAATTTTTTTTTTAGAGAGAGTAATATTATTTCATCTTTTTTTTTGACACTTAGTTGTGTAAATGGTGCTGAATATTGAACCCGAGTCCTTGAAATTGACTGGCAAGTGTTCTGCTCCTGAGTCCCCTCTCCAGCCCCCAAATTCTTAAATGGACAATCATATGAACAGGAATCAGAGGTACTGTGCCAAGTTCATTAAAGAAGATTAATTTTCTAAAGAAAAATTTGTAGTCCATAGATTATAAAATACAACTTTCATTCTGATAAATATTCCAATTACCTAAATTATGTTGATTGGCCTCTAGATATAATAAAAATGTGAAATCTTTATTTTTTAAAGGAAATAAGTGCTTGGTAACAAAGTTAGCTTTTAAGAGGCAATGTTTGAGTCCTTATCAAAATTTGAAATTGATGGTATTAAGTGAATAAGCATATGTACCCCATAATTACTTGTATTATTTTCAATTAAGTTTCTAAGTGGTTAGATTAATACATGTTTTCTAAGTCTTTTCTCTTAAAATTTTCCTAGTGGGATAGCCATATTAATATTCTTTGAGGGTATTAAAATTTTCTGAAATAGCTCCCCTGAGTCAGCAGTCCTAAGGAGCTAATTGTTATATACATTCAAAAAGCATGACCGACACATTGGAAGTAAGTAAGCATTAGGACACCTACGTTATTCAAGTTCATTATAATTTTGCAAGATGAATTAGGAAAAAGGTATTTTATTTTTTTCCCATTTATAATATTATTTATACAAAATGGGGAAGTTATTAGTGTTTTTTAGATAATTTTTGTTATAAATCAGGTTCATGTATGGAGAATGAAAAGTATATCACAAATTCAATATATTTAGATGGATGATCCTAATTCCTGCCTACTCCCACATTATTCTAGGTCATTTTTAAAAACCTCAAAGGTTGAATATTTTCCTTGAATAGGAAGTCACATAATGGAGCTATTTGTTGAGCACTGTCAAAATGAATTTTATCCTTTAATATAGAGCGAAACTCGTCTGCTAGTACAGTTAAAATACTTTAGTAAGAGATTAACATCTTTAGGAAATTGCAGCCACTACTTATAAATCCTCTTTATCAAATATGACATCATAGAAACAAAAGAAAAAGAAACAAGTAAAACTAGGTTACTTTTTAAAATTTGCCTATATTGGATCAATTCCTTATCCAGATGCCTGGAATGTTCTCACCACTGGACAGACTTACATGGTAGAAACATCCAGAATCATAATCTGTGAATATGTTTACAATAACATAACAAAAATTATTAACTTATTTAAAAAAAATTCGACCCTGTAATAGGAAATTTGCAGTGCAATTAAACCCCAGATGTGCCCCATGTGAACCTCTTCTTGGAAAGTCTTGTAGCAACTTGGTATTATTGTCTGTGGTTGAGCAACTCATGTCCTTTTTGTGCATGTGGTTACTTTGGGTAACTGCTGAACTGCTTGGTGTTGGCTGTCAGCAGGTTCTCTGCTCCTGGTTTGATGCATTCTAATCTCTCATTAACGCAGACTATGCAACACCCTGAACATCCCATATAGAAACAGCACTCCTTGGATTTCACCTCAGGATTCACAGTTGTCCCATCCATGTCCCAGTTTGCAGCATTGGTGTCAGAGGAGAGTAGAAATTATCGCTTCTGTCTATAGTTCCTTTTTCTTATGTGTGTTCAGAAATTCACTCAAAAGAATGATCATTGTGTGTATCTCAGGGTAACACTCTCAACTCTTCAATGATTCTCACCTCTTTTTGTGAGCTATAAGAATGCAAGCATATTAAGATTTAATTTTAATTAATAAGACTGAAATTCTCCCCATGTTAGGTGACTAACCCTTTAAAAGGTTGTAATATGTAATCTTTTATGATTGATTTCTTTCACTCAGTAATAGGCATTTAGGTTTCCCTTACATCTTTTCATGGCTTGATAGTTCTTTTCTTTTCAGTGCTCAATAATATTCTATTGTCTGAATATACCTCAATTCATTTAACCATTCTCCCACTAAATGTGGTTTTTGATTGCTTCCAATGTGTATAGCCATCTTTTTAAAAATTTTATTCAGAAATTTACTTGTTGAACAATCAAACAAGCTTCTAATGAAATAATATAATATATATAAATTCTGAAAATTAGATTTACCCCCAAGAGTCCCCCCATTACCCACCCTTATCCCTCCCCCTCCTTCCCAATACATCTCTACAAATACCTTAGGTTGTATGACATTACACCTTATCCGGATTTAAAACATGATAATGGACTTCCTTTCTCAATGGCCATGGTCTAGCTCCAGCCTCCACAGATGAGTGGAGACATTCGACCCTTGGTTCTCTGGGTTATGCTGATTTCACTCAGCATAATTTCTTCCATAGCCATCCATTTTCCTTCAAAGGCTGCAATATTTTTGTTTCTAATTGTATGTAGCCATCTTAAACAGCCATACACAGGTTTTTGTGTGGATGTGAGTTTTCAATCCATTTGGGTAAATATCAAGCAGTGCAATTGCTGGATTTCATAGTAACTGATGTTGTATATGTTCTTTTTTAATTAAGAAATTATCACAGTCTTCCAAAGTGGGTATAAAGTTTGGCATTCCCACCAACAATGGGTAAGAATTTGCTTCTCCACTTTCTTTGGATTAGGATTAGCATTGCAATTGTTCCTCCATCTCTTTACTATTAATTGATACAAGTGTTCGTATTTAAAGTGGGTTTCTAATAGACATCATATACTTGTGGAATGTTTTTGGATGAACTCTGAAAATCTTTGCTTTTTAACTTGTATATTTAGACCTCTGATTGTTGAGGTGATAACTGATATTGTAGTATTAATATTTATCATGCTTGTTACGGTTTTATCTTTGTTGCCCTTATTATTTGTTCCTATTTTTGCCTTTCATATGTTTTCTGACTTTTTGATTTTATACTGAGTCAAAGATGCTTTTATTTTACATTTTGAATTGGCACATCGTAATTGTCCATTTTTATGAGGTACAGTGATATTTAAATATGTGCATGTGTTGTGCAGTGATCAAATCAGGGTAACATGCATATCACCACTTTAAGCATGTACATTTCTTCTTGTAAGAACATTCAAGATCCTCTCTCCTAGCTTTCTTAAAATATGCATTACATTATTGTTAACTATAGTCACTTTGCAGTAGAACACCAGAACTTGTTTCTCCTCAGTAAAATACTGTACTCTTTAACCTCATGTTTACCCCTTACCCTCTTCAGCCTCTGGTAACCACTATTCTCGTCTCAACTTTTATGAAGTAAACATTTTTTTTTATGTTACACAAATGAGTGACTTCATGTGGTGATGTGTTTCTGTGCCTGGCTTATTTCACTCAACCTAACATCTTCAGGGTTCATAGATGTTGTCAAAAATGAAAGGACGTCATCCTTTTTCTGACTGATTAGTACTCCATTGTGAGTATATACCACATCATCTGTATCCGTTCATTTGTTGACAGACCTTTAGGTTGTTTACATTTCTTGGCTATTGTGAACAGTGCTGCAATATACACGGGAGTGCAGATTCATCTTGGGCACAGTGATTTCATTTCCTTGAAATATGTATCTAATAGCAGTATTGCCGATCATGTGGTAGTTCTATTTTTAACCTTTTGAGTACATTCCACCGTTTTCCATAGAGGCTGAGCTAATTTACTTTCCCATCAACATTTTGTGAGAATTCCTCTTTCGTCACATTCTTGCCAACCTTTTTTTTTTTTCCCTTTCATCTTTTTGATAATAGCCGTTCTGAGCAGTGTGGGGTATTATCTCATTGGGTTTTGGTTTTCTCCCCTCTGGTGACTAATGAGGTTAACAATTATTTCATATACCTATGGGCCATTAGTATGTTTTCTTTTGCAAAATATCTATTGAGGTTTTTTGCTCATTTTAAAATCATGTTGCTTTTTGATATTATATTGTTTATATATTTTGGATGTTTGCTCCTTATCAAACGGACTCTGCAAATATTTTCTCCTACTCTCTGGTTGTCTCTTCACTCCGATGGTTTTCTCTGTTGTGTAGAAACTTAATAGTCTGATGTAATTCCATTTATTTATTTTTGCTTTTGTAACTGGTGATTTTAAGGTCTTATCCAAAAATCCTTGACCAGAGGATTTATAAAAAATAAAATGGTATTTATCAAAAATAAAATGGCTCTTATCTGTCACCATGTACAAAAATCAACTAAAAGTGGATTAAAGACTCAAATGTAAGACCTGTAACTATGAAAGTACCGCAAAAAAATATAGGGGAAAAGTTTTTGGGTTTTTAATTGAGCAATTTTTAAAATCACATTTTCTTTTCTTTCTTAGCATATCAATTATACTGTTTTTTTCTGTTTTATTTTTAAATGTTATTCCTACAGTTGTTCCTATTTTTGCCTTTCATATGTTTTCTGACTTTTTGGTTTTATACTGAGTCAAAGATGCTTTTATTTTACATTTTGAATTGGCACATCGTAATTGTCCATTTTTATGAGGTACAGTGATATTATTTACCACTAATCCAAGTCCATTTTACAAAAACATTGTACCCTTTTACCTCTTGTATCATTACCTTATAATAAAAACAATTCCAATCCTTTTTTTCTGTCCCTTGTATCATTGCTATCATTTATTTCATTTATACATAAGAATGTATACATACAACATAATTCCATTTGTATAGTATGCCTATCAATATTTGATATATATATAATTCAATATTTTTGCTAGTATTTTAAACAAATTATTTGATAGATCAATTAAAATATTTTAAAAGACTTTTTTTGGTGCTCTTCCTTTCTTTCTGCAGATATGATTCATTTCCTTTTACTGATTCTTTTTCATTATACACAATGTTAGGATTCAGCTTGGCATAATGATGAAAGCATGGAATATAATTTGCTCTAATTCAGTCCCCAGTACCTCCCCTTTCCCTCATGTCCTCCCTTCCCTCTATTCTTCTGTTCCCTTCCATCTATTCGTCTGATCTTTTTGCTATTTATTTTTAGTTTTTTTTAAAATTAGGGTCTTGTGAATACACATGCTGGCGAGATTCACTGTAACATATTCATATACATATATAGGAAAGTTGGCTCAGATTTATTCCACTGTTTTTCCATTATCCCATCCCTTCTCCTTCCCCCTGAATCCCTTTCTTCTACTCCATTGATCTTTTTTTGTATTTTGATGGAATTCCATCCTCTTTTTTCTTTGTCTCTCTCTCTCTCTTTTTTCTCTTTTTTTCTCCCCCTTCCCTTATTTGGACAGCGCCTGCATTAGAACTTTGGCTTTCTGAAGCTGGCTTATCTCACTTAGCATGATAGCCTCCAGTTTCATTCATTTCCTGACAAATGCCCAAATTCACTCTTGTTTTTGGCTGAGTAGTACTTCATTGTGTATATATGCCACATCTCTATACATGTAAGTGGATCTGATTTCTGACCTGTCATTTACTTCTCTCTGAAGAGCCTTTCACACTTCTCGCACTTGCATTCTCTTAAGTGAGACCCTTTACTCCCTTGACTTCTTTTAAGATTTTTCTTTATTTTTGGTTTTCAAAAATTTGACTATAATGTGACTTATAATTTTTTTCTTTCATTTTTGTTCATTTATTTTTTGCATTGATCCTGCTTTGTGTTCTTGGAATTTTCTGAATCAACTCAGGAAAATTCTTTGTTATCATTGCTTCCAATATTTCTTCTGCTTCTCTATTTCCTCTGACTATCATATCATACTTACCTTATACATTTTGCTTTTACCCCAAAGTTTTTGGATTTCATGCTCTGTTAATTTTTTCAGTCTTTTCCCCTTTGCTTTTCTATTTTGTATCATCAAGCTGAGGGATTTTATTCAATTACAGTGTTTTTTTTTTAATGGGTAGCACTTCTTTTTGGTTCTTTCTTAGAATGTCCATTTCTGTTTACATTTTCCTTCTGTTTTTGCATATTGTATATTTTTCCCGTTAAAGCTCTTGACATATCCATCCTAGGTACTTTAACTTCCTGATTTGATAATTTCAATGTTATTGTCATAATATGACTCTGATTCTGATGTTCATTAAGTTTCTTTAAACTATTTTTTGCCTTTTAGTATACTTTGTAACTTTTTGTTGAAAGCCAGACACGATGTAATGGGTAAAAAGAACTGCAGTAAGATTTATAGTAATCTAGTGTTGAAGAATGTGGAGGGGAGAAGCATTCTTTGGTCCTTGGGTTAGTATTTCATATTTTGGTGAATCAGCATACTTGATTGTGAAGTTCATTCATGCTTCTCAGTGTGCCTCAACACCCGCAACTCTGTTGGAGGTACAGGATTACTGGAGAGAGCTGGGGTTGAGCTTTTTTCCCTCCTGGATTGGTTAGACTCTGATATAACTCCACCAGGTTAGGCTGCTGTGAATGGTTCCTGGTTCCTTTCAAGGGAAGCTCTTGTTACGAAGAACGTAATAGGGTGACATATTTTATGATGATTTCTTTCCCCCTCACTGGCTAGAAGTATAAAGGATTTTTTTTCTTTCTGATGGTCATTGTGAGAATCTGTTAAAGGTCCTGGAGATGAAACTCACAAAACTGTGAGAGTCTGCCTATAACTGAGTTGCTGTGGAGTCTTCAAATTCTTAGGTTTTTCCACACTGAGCCCAAAGCAATTCTTCAATTGCTCATGGATTTCTACTCAGGCAAATTAGGATTCTTTTTTTTCTTTCTGCCTCTCTTTCTAATATTTGGGGCAGCCCTTTGCCCTGTTACCTCACTTATGTGATGAATCTAATAAGAATTATTAATTTTTCAGTTTATTTAGTTTTTATTGTTAGGTCAGAGTGGTGATTAAGCTTCTTACATAGTAGACAAAAATTGGAAGTGCTAATTTCATTACATATATATATATATATATCTGACCTTTTAAATGCGATTAAATAATAAAATGATCAAATGCTATAAATACTTTATTAGATTTAATCAAGACCTTGTAATCATATAATCACAAAACAACTTTTCATATCTGTAAATACAAATATAAATGATTTTTAACAAGATAATAGTATTTTTGATATTAGAAGAACAATTTCTAACTTGTATTTGGTTGACGCCACCATTAAGAATAAATCAAAATTAGAAGTAAACATTTCCCTTTTCTGATTTAAGTGTTTTTTTCTTCACAAGACTGAGTGTATTTCCTGAGAGGAAGTTGAATGTATTACAGAAATTTTCACTAAGGAATGAGTCAGTACTTTGGAAATTTCCAAAACAAAACAACAACCAAAAACCTTATAAAACCACAGAACGTTAAATTTTCACTCTGCTCTTTATCTCAGATGTGTGTTTGTGTGTTGTGTTGGAGAGCTGATGTTTGAAGGGGTTTACCATATGATTTGTTTTGACTAACAGAATCAAGTAGAACTGACAGTGTACTAGTTCCTTAAGAGTTGCTATGTGCTTCTGCTTTTACTCTTAGTTTTTTGTTAAAATTTTTTGAAAAGTGTGACCTCCCAGTTTGTTCATAGTGCATATGAAACAATATTGGGTGAAGCTCTCCCAGATAAGCACTGACAAGCTACCTTTATTTTTTTATTGATTTTTTTTAAAAGAGAGAGAGGGACAGTGAGAGATAGAGAAAGAGAGAAGCAATATATTTTATTTAGCTTTTCATGTGACTTTCATTCCTCTGACACTTTGTTGTATATGTGGTGCCCGGGTTTGAACTTGTGTACTCGCGCATGCCAGGCAAGTGCCATAACTTCCAAGCCACCGCTCCAGCCCAACAAGCTACCATTATAACACACAAGTCCACCTACAGATGCATGAGAAATAAATGTCTATTCTTGTATGCAATTAAGATGTTTGGTTGCTTCATAGCTCACTGTATGAATAACTGATTTAGCATCAAAGAGAAATTGCTTTTTACCTAGGTTTCAGGAAAAGAAATTGTGCATGTGGGTGTGTTCCTGTACGTGCTCGAGAAAAGTAACCACATGTTTTGTGAATTTAGCTCTCAAAGCCCAAATGGTTTTAAAAGACTATTCATTTTTATAAGTCAGTTCAAATCTATGGTTATAACTTAAATCCAATAGAATCCTTTCTCTTCTGAAGCCTCTTGGGCCCTGTATTTACTTAGTACAATTCTATAGGCATTCTTGTCTTCTGAGCTCCCACCAGAATCACCCACTAAGCTCTACTTACAGCAATCTAAATTTTTGTCACCCTGCATCACTAAACTTTCCAAAATTCCTCCTACAAATTCCAGTAAGCTGCAAAAGCTTCTAAACCACATGGTTGGGATAATCACAGCAATGACCCCACTTCTCAGTACCAATTTCTGTATTAGTTGGGGTTCAGCAAGATTATCTGTATCTACTTCTATGTCTATATCTATATATAGTGACTGTAAGAAGGGATTTATTAGATTGGCTTTAACAGTCAGAGGCTGGATATTCCCACAATGGCTGCCTGCAGGCTAGAGAGCCGGAGGAACTAGTAGGTGCTCATGCTCAGTTCAAGATGCAGAAGTCTCAAAACAAAAGGGATCAATGATTTTATCTGAGTTTGCGACTGAAGGCCTGGAAACTCCCTGCAGAATTATTGGGCAGATTCTGCTTTAGAAGAGTGAAGGAGTTAGAGTCTGATGTCCTCAGAAGATCACAGAAGCAATGAAGATCCCATTCAAGAAGAATCAGACTTGCATCTGCTGCTGCATCCTTATTCTTCTGACTTTTATTCCATCCAAGCCTCCAACCTATTGGGTAGCTCTGTCCACACTTAGGGTGTGTCTCTGCTTCAGTTTGCTATCCCACATATCAATCATTCCTAGATATACCCTCATTGACTCACTCACAAGACTCTTAATCTTAGGCACCTTTTAATGTTAGGCCAATCTTAATCCAATCAAGTTGACAGTTCAAATTAAGCATTACACATGGGCAATGTGTATCCATCAATGTTTCATACTAATTAAGGGATATAAATCTGTCAACAAAAGTGATTAAAATAACTAGAATTGGAGAAGAACAGATAGGACCCATTCACAGCAAGAACTAATGAGAGTGGGACTAATACAGTAAATTTGGAATGAAAGGTAAATAGAGTCTAGTCACTTTGGGAGGATTGGAGACAATAAAATTGAAAGTCAATGACAAAGGGAAAGGAGGAACTGAAGATGAGGAAGTGTTTATGTATCTGAGTAATTAATACCTATTAAATGCCTTTAATAGAATAATGGAACATGTGATGAATATATAGCTAGCAGAAAATACAAATTTTATTAACTTGTGTTGCAATTAATATTTGTAAGTGTCATCAGGGATAGGAAAAGTAATAAGTGTATGATAATGCATATTGCATACATTAGTTTATGATTTATGTGGTAACAAATTACCATAAATTTCATGACATAGAGTAACACAAAATTATTACTTGTAGTTCTGGAAATCCAAAAGTCCAAAATAGGTTTTGCTGAAGTAAAATCAAACGGTCTGTGTTGCTGAGTTCCTTCTTGAGACTCCAGGGGAGAATCAGTTCCTTTGCCAGTTTCCATGGACTGACTGAATTCCTTAGCTTGTGGCCCCTTCCTCAACCTTCAAACACTGCATCAAACATCATCAGATCTTTTTTTGAATTCCAATACCAACTCTCTTGCCTCCCTCATTCACTTATAAGGACCCTGATTACATTGGACCCAATGAGATAATTTTGGATAATCTTCTTACCTCAAGATCCTTAAATTAATTATATCTGTAGATCCTTTTTTGTCATATCAGGTGATATATTCATGGGTTCTATGATAAGGATGTGGAAATCTTCAGGAAGAAATTATTCCAGTTTCATTTCCCACTATTCCGTCTCCTCAAAACCCTTTACTCCAGATGTATAAAACTGTTGATTATCATTCCCAGTTGCTTTGATGCTTAACAACTCTATGATCCCTTTATATACTATTTCTCCATTAGATAATTTTCTGAATAAATGACTAGTCTTTCTTGTTTAGTTTGGGAACTATTCAAATTTCAGATTAAACTATTTTTTCACTTGAAAACCATTATTGATCTACCCCCAAAAAATAGTTAATAGGTTTTACTTTTTTGACACCAATGTGCTAATTGTTTAATCAGAAAGATAAGATGGGGAGCATTAATGAACAAATTTTTAGTTCTTCTATTTGCATGTCCTAGTGAATCATGAATACCATGGCATTGAAGGTGTGTGACTAAAACCATTTTATAATTACACACACACACACACACATACACACACACATACTCACATGCACACAGAGGTATGTACGTATATGTCCTTAAAATTTTAACTGAAGAAATTGTAAAATTAACCTATCTTCACTAATCTTTAAGCAGATGAAAGCAGATTAAATCTCCTGCTCAGGAGAAGAAAATATACTGATTTTTTAAAAATTTAAATAATGTTTCCTATTTACTGTAATCTATAAGAATATCACAGTTTCCAATTTTTCTAAAAATAAAAAGGGTATGAATTGAAGCTTCTTGTAGAGCCATGCATGTGTGAGGTCCTGGTTTCAATCCTCAGTATTAAGTTAAAAAAATTGTCATTTTGTGTAAGCAAGTATAACATTTATTTCTGTAATCTTAATACAAGATAGGAGAGTTTCTAATTTAATTTAATTTTATATTTAAAAATTTTCATCATCATAGAGGAAATACATGCCATTTATTCACAATTAGAAGAATATTTGATTCAGGTGAATATTAAAAAATAACTGTAGGAAATAACTGTAGGAAAATAAAAAAGAAAATTCTAACTGAAGAGATTCATTTATAAGTAGGTTATCCTTGGATAAGGGTGGGTAACTAGGGGGGCACTCTTGGGGGTAGATCTAATCTTCAGAATCTATATACATTTTATATTATTTTGTTAAAAACTTGTATGATTGTTCAACAAATAAATTTCTCAATTAAAAAAAGGAGATAGTGCCAAGAACTTTTTCCTTTTCTTTTCTGAGCCTCAGAAAATTTCCAAAGGACAATTAACTTGTGTAACAAATGTGTACAATTGCATGTCACTGATTTAAGTTACTAGATATGGTTAGAGAAAACTTATGCACATTAAATTTCTGAAGAATTTATTTGTGCATGCAGTTATTCATGATTATGACAGCATCAGACCCCAAGTGTTTCAGGCTCCACCAAGAAGTCTCTAGGAGGAAACTTTTATAAGGTCTTCCTAGAAGCAAAACAATGAAATTACATCTGATTGGTTAAAATACAGAGTCCCTACTTAGTAGTGAATTGTCAGTTTCTGATCAAATTTCCTTTTACCCTTTACCCTGAGTTGCTCTTGGATTGGTTATATGGAAACCCAATGTGCCAGACTCATATCAGCTTAAAGACCTCCAATTCACTTTTTAAGAAACTATATAAAACCTAATGGAACTTAATTTTCCTCTCATGTTTCTGAGACATCTTTCCTTTTGCACCTGCTGGTCTATCACACACAAGAAATTAAAGACAATGTTAATAACTATATGGATATTACTTAAACTTTATATGACTCAAACTGGACTTATTACCAATGACCATACCCAGCACTCCTCAAAAGTGTCACTGAGCCTATATTTCTCACCTATGGCTCACACTAGCTTTTAGGCAATCACTTAAACCAGAACCTAAAAGTTTTTTGCAGTGTCCTGTGTTGCATCTTATCAAATATGCTTCTTACCAATTTTAATGTAAGTCTTCACCTCTCACCTAGTTTCTGCCATTATAAGGCAAATCAGAGACAAAGGTTGAGCTTGGAGATGATGGGAAACCAAACTCAGCAGGCATTTTTTTAGCATACAAAATTGTATTTACATTTGCATTTATGCATATGAGTGCAATATAGTGTTTTATTTGAAAAGCTTGAAGTTGTTTAGTTCTTTCACATATGTGTTTGGATTAGATTATACTTACATTTGAAGTCCAATATTTGCATAGTGGTACAAATATTTTAAGGAACTGCAGAAAACCTAGTTACTCACAATATTCTTTCTTCTTACTAGAGTGAATTACCTTCCATGTCTTTGATAACTTTCCTTTCATTAATGTTTGAATCTTTATTCTATCTTGTTTAACTCCAACTTCATACTCATTAACATTATTGGTTTTTCCTACATCCAATATTGCTGAATTTCAGTATTTTATTATTTTATTCTCACTCCCACAAATTCAATAAGTCATTTGTGTACATTCCAGAACTTACATTAGTATGCTCTCATTGTGTTCTCTCAGTAGGTAGGAAGTTATTTTTCTACCAAAAATCATTACCAAAGATCAAGATCCTCTTAAATAACTGATTTGGTGATTAGCACATGTAATTAAATAGCATGTTGACAAACTGCTGACCCATCTTTTGGATATTATAGAGGAGAGTTTAGTAGTAGATACCCTTTTTTAAAAATCTAAGCTTGCTAGATTGTAGAAAGCTGCAATACATTTGTTTATAATATAATGACAAAATAAAATGCAAATATCTACAAATTGTTTCAAGACCATCAGGTAATATGGTCAACTAAAGACCAAAGGGTGCCATACCCATTGGAAGAGCAAAAGAACATGGAGTATTTAATCTCAGAGCACAAGAGAAAGGAGACACCAGCTGAACTAACGGCTAAGATGAAAACACCTGGAATTTTAACACTCTATATGTATTGCCAAAAGATAAACTTAGGGACATTAGAATTTAAAATAGTTGACTTGAGCAGAGAGACTTATGAATTATGCAGTACCAAACCTCAAGCAGTTGAGCACTCCACTGGGGGAGTGAAAGGGGAAATTTTTATAACATGTTCACAGAAGCAAGATGAAAAAAATAAATTTTATTGTTTAAAGTGACATGTTACCAGTTAAAGGTGAGATGGCAATGTTTGACTCATTAAGCTTCTATTTTTTTTTTTTTGTTTTTGTACTTTAAAAATAAAATCTTCTGCTCTTGGTCCTGGTGGGCATGAGCTCAGAACACCACCAGGAGGACCCCAACCTGGCACAGCCCCTGCCCAGGACCACCAGAGAAGGATCTTCCTCACCCAGAGCAGCCCCGACCTACCTGATGCCCCGTGTGCAGGTCCAGGCCTCTTTTGGTCCTGGCCAACAGGTGCTCAGGACACCACCAGTAAGAATCCTGTTCAGAGCATCCCCCACCCTGACCCACAGGAGGAGGATCCCTGCCTGGAGCAGTGCCAACCTACCTGAGGCCTTCATGCCAGTCTGGGCTTCTTTTGGTCCCCACTGGCAGGCACTCAGAACAACCCCTCTCACATAGATTCTCTGTCTGGAGCAGCCCCTGCGCAGCTGAAGGTCTGGCCCAGGCCTCTTCTGGTCCAGGGCCCAGCACAAACCCAGAACCAATGGGAGGAGCATCCAGCCTGGACCAGTTCCTGCCTCAGGCGTCTACTGGTCCTGGCCTGGCAGTCACCTAGGACAACTCAGGTTCAGATCTGCAATCTTGAGCCTAGATCCAATAGGTGCACAATGATGACCTAGGTAGAAGCAGCTTCAGGAGGAAGGTCATCATCACAGAGGTGGTGGCTGATCTGACCCTTTGACTTGCAAGAAAAATCCACCTGGAGAACTGCCTACTTTCTACACAAGGAATCTCAATTCAGAGATCTAGAAGAAGCTGTTCGAAATTGAAGAATCATAGGACACCACTGGTAGGGCCCCCATCCAGAGCATCCCCTGCTTAGGACAAACCAGAGGAGGTTCCCTGTCTAGCAGCCCCTGCTTACCTGATGACCCACATGCCTGTCAGGGCCTCTTTGAGTCACACTAGCAGGTGTTCAGGACAGCATTGGTAGGACCTCTGTCTGGAGCAGCCTCCACCTACCCAACACCCTGTGTGCCTGTCAGGTCCTCTTTGAGTTCCTCTAGCAGGTGCTCAGGACACCACCAGTAGGACCCCCATCTGGAGCAGCCCCTGCTCAGGATCAACTGGAGGAAGTTCCCAGGACAACTCAGGTTTAGATCTGCAACCAAAAGGTAGAGCAAAATGAGGACCCAGGCAGAAATGGCATCTGGAAGAAGGTGATCATCAAAGAGGTGGTTACTGATCTGATCCTTTGACTTGCAAGGAATACCACCTGGAGAACTGCCTACTTTCCCCACAGGAAATCTCAATTCAGAGATCCAGAAGAAGCTCTTCAAAAATGAAGAATGAAACTAGGAGAGTTCACCTTAAACCCACAACTCTCCTGAAAAGGATGTCATGGACAGGGATCAAGAGGAAAACCTTGAAAATATCATCAATGATCTGATTACTAAAAGGAACAATGAGCTAAAAGAAGATATAATGAAGGGACTAAGTGAAAAAACTCAAGAGATGAAAAACTCTTTTATCAAAGAAATAGACATATTGAAAAAGGAAGTAACAGAGCTAAAATCTGCGGTCAATGACATGAGAGGAACCATGGAAGAGTTTATAATAGACTGACTTCTATAGAAATAGAACCTCAGCTCTTGAAAAAAGAACTTCTGACAATGAGGACAGGCTGAACAAGCTTGAGTGCATGGATGATAAAAAAAGAAAACTCACAGAACATGAACAGAATTTTAAAAATGTCTGGGGTTAAATTATAAGAAACAATATAAGAGTAATTGGGATACAAGAAGAAATTGAAATGCAAACAAATGGGATAAGGAGGATTCTCAATGAAATGGTTACAGAAATTTTTTCCCATATAAAAATAGAATCAGATATGCTCAACTAGGAAGCTTACAGTACACCTGATAGGTTTAATTAATGAGAAGCTCATCAAGGCACATATTCAAAATGTACAACAGGGAAATCAATGACAGAATATTAAAAGCTGCAAGGGAGAAATGCCAAATCACATTCAGAGGCAAAACAATAAGAATAACATCTGATTTTTCATTTCAGACTCTGGAAGCAAGAAGATCATTGAAGGATATCTTTCAATGTCTGAATGAACACAACATGCAGCCAAAAATACTATACCCAGCAAAACTCAGCTTCAAATAAGAACTTTTCATGATAAGATCAAATTTACAGCATTTGTGAAGAGGAAACCAACATTACACAGAATCCTCAAAGATAAACTCCAGATAGAAGATCAAGCAAACATTCCACAAAACCCATAAACAGAGAAAATTCAGTAAAGGTACACACTATCAATAGACAACCAAGAGAGCACATACCTTACTAATAAAACACAATGACTGTGAACCACAACCGTATAACTGTTCTAACACTGAATGTGAATGGTCTCAATGCACCAGTCAAAGACACAAACTAGCTGATTGAATCAAAAAACAAAAAACAAAAAACAAACTCAAAACAAAACAAAATGCTGCTTATAGGAAACCTGCCTTATAGCCAATGACATCCACAGAGAGAGGGTGAAAGGATGGAAAAAATCTGCCAGGCATAGAGCCCAAGAAAGCAATCTGGAGTTGCAATTCTTATATCTGACAATGTGGACTTCAAACGTAAATTGATCAGAAGAGATAAAGAAGGCCACTGTATCCTAGTAAAGAGAACAATAGAACAGGAAGATATAACCATAGTAAATATATACTCTACAAACATCAACTCCCCCAACTCTGTGGAAAATTACTCCAAGACATGAAACCACTTGTGGACCTCAACATGATAGTATTGGGAGATTTTAATACTCCTGTATAACCAATAGATTGTCAAAGCAAAAAAAGAAAATTAACATAAATCAAACAGACTTAACAGACATCTACAGAGTATTCCACCCCAAATTGGCAGAGTATACCTTCTTCTCAGCAGCACATGGATCCTTCTCCAAAATAGATCATATTCTAGTTCACAAAGGAAATCTCAGCAAATATAAAAAAGTAGATATTTTTCCATGTATCCTCTCAGACCATGATGCCATTACCCTAATAATTAATAACAAAAACCATTGCAGAAAACACACATATACATGGATATGTATGTGTATGAATAACATCCTATTAAATGAAGAATGGATCCAAAGAGACATGAGAACAGAATTAAGGAAGTCTTGGAAGCGAATGAGAATGAAGACACAACATATTGAAATCTCTGGGCCATCATGAAAGCATTCTTAAGGAGAAAATTTTTAACATTGAATGTCTATGTTAAAAATCAAGGAGAGATCCCAAATAAATAAGCTTGTACTCCATCTCAAATCCCTACAAAAGGAAGAACAATCTAATCCCAAAGACAGCAGAAGACAGGACATAATCAAGATTAAAGCAGAAATCAATGAAATTGAGAGTAACAACATCATCAACAACAAAACAATAAAAAGAATCAATGAAACAAAGAGGTGATTCTTTGAAAAAATAAATAAAATTGACAGACCCCTATCTAATCTAACTAAAAGAAGGAGAGAATCAAAGCAAATCAACAAAATCACCAATAAAAAGGGTGTGATCATCACTACACTCATTGAAATCAAACAGAATATCAGAACATATTGTGAAAAACTATACTACTCTAAATTAGATAATCTGGAAAACATGGACAAATTTCTAGACACGTACAACATCCCAAAACTGACAAAGGATGAACTTGAAATCCTGTACAGCCCAATAACAGGCACCAAAATCTATACATCATTTAAAAGCCTTCCAAAGAAGAAAAGCACAGGACTTGGAATTTTCCACTGAGTTTTACCACACCTTTTAAGAGCTAACACCTATCCTTATCAAGCTATTCTAAGAGACTGAAAAAGAGGGAACTCTCCTAAACACGTTTTATGAAGCAACCATAAGTTTGATACCCAAACCCAAAAAAGACACATCAAAAAAAAGAAAAGAGAACTACAGACTAATACCTCTGATGAACTTCAAAGCAAAAATCCTTAATAAAGCTCATGCAAATTACTTTCAAAAACACAACAAGAAGGGGCTGAGGATTTAGCTCAGTGGCAGAGCACTTGACTAGCACACACAAGGCCCCGAGTTTGGTCCTCAGCCCTGAAAAAAAAAAAAAAAATCAAGAAGATAATTCATCATGATTAAGTAGGCTTCATTCCAGGTATGCAAGTCTGGTTCAACATACATGAATCAGTGAATATGATTCATCACTTAAACAGAATTAAGGACAAAAACCATATGATCATCTCAATAGATGCAAAAAGAGCCTTTGATAAAACCCAACACCCATTTATGATCAAAACTTTAGAGAATAGAGATTAAAGGATCTTAATGTTGTGAAGGCCATATATGCCAAATGCTCAGCTATTATAATACTTAATTGAGGAAAGTAGAAAGCATTTCCACTACACTCAGGAACAAGACAAGGCTACCCTCTCTCACCACTTTTATTCAATATAGTTCTCGAGATCCTGGCTGGAGCAATCAGGCAAGAGAAGGAAATCAAACAGACAGGAATAGGAAGGGAGGAAGTCAAACTATCCCTTTTTGCTGAAGACAAGATCTTATATCTGGAAGATCCAAAGACTCCACCAGAAAACTGCTAGACCTAATAAACAGATTAGGCAAAGTAGCAGGCTACAAGATCAACACCCAAGTCAATAGTTTTCCTATATGCTAACAGTAATAGGGCAGAAGAAGAAATCAGGACATCAGTCCCATTCACAATATCCTCGAAAAGAATAAAGTACTTGGGAACTTTTCAAGAGAAGTAAAAGACCTCTATAATGATCACTGAAAACAGAAATTGTAGAAGACCTGAGAAAATGGAAAATGTTCCATGCTTGTGTTTAGGCAGAATGAATATAATTAAAATGGCCATTCTGCCAAAAGCACTACACAGATTCAGTACAATCCCCATCAAGATTCCAATGTCATTCTTTACAGATATAGAAAAAGCAATTATTAAATTCATTTGGAACAATAAGAAACCCAGAATAGCCAAAACATTGCTAAACAAGAAAGATGAAACAGATGGTTTTGCAATACCAGATCTAAAATTAAACTATAGAGCTGTAGTATTAAAAACAGCATGGTACTGGTATCAAATAGGAATGAAGGCCTATGGAATAGAATAGAAGATATTTAAACATCTGATTTTTGACAAGGGAGTCAAAATATAGCATGGAAGAGAGGCTATTCAACAAATGGTGCTGGACAAACTGGACAGACATTTGCAGTAAATTGAAATTATATCCTTATCTCTCACCTTGCATATAAATCAAAACTAAATGGATCAAGGAATTAGGACTAAAACCAGCTACCATACAACTGCTGGAATAAAAATTAGGACCAACAATTCAGCAAGTGGGAGTTGGCAAATATTTCCTCAATAAGCAAAAGAATTAAAGTTAAGAATTAATAAGTGGAATGCCATTAAATTAAAAAGCTTTTGCTTAGCTGAGGATTTAGTCAAAACAGTGAACAGATATCCTACGGAATGGGTGAGAATCATGGTCTGTGATCCCTCTGACAGAGGATTAATATCCAAAACTTACAAAAAACTGAAGAAAAACTCAGTGACAAAAACATAAAACAATCCAATCAATAAATGGGCCAGAGAGCTAAACAGAAACTCACCAGAGGACCTCGAGCAAGCCAATGAATACAGGAGAAAGTGCTCTAAATCACTGGAAATCAGAGAAATGCACATCAAAACTACCTTACAATTTCACCTCACTCCAGTCAGACTGGCAAAGATGAAGAATACAAACAATAACAAATGCTGGAGGGGTTGTGGGGAAATAGGAACACTAGCACACTTTTGGTGGAACTGCAGATTGGTCCAGCTGCTCTGGAAAGCAATTTGGAGACCCATAAAAAAAATTAGCTTGAATCCTCCATAAGACCCAGCTAACCCTCTTCTGGGTATTTTCCCGGAGGAGTTAGAATCAGCACATTGCAGGGTCATAGCAAAATCTATGTTCATAGCAGCCCAATTTACAGTAGCTAAATTATGGAATCAACCCAGATGCCCCTCACTGGATGAATGGATCCAAAAGCTCTGGTATATATAATATATATATACACACATACACAATGAAGTTCTACTCAGCTATTAGAAACAATGATATTGCAACATTTAAAGGTAAATGGATGGCAATGGAAGAAATCATGCTGAATGAAATTAGGCAAACCCATAGAGTCAAGGGCCAAATGTTTTCCCTCATTTGTGGAGGCTGGAGCTAAACCCAGGCAAAAGGAATAGGTAGTCAAACTCATGTATTAGGCCCACCAGAGGCACACAAACTCATAATCTAGGTGAATCATATACATGTAGGTGGGAGAAGAAGGAAGGGAGAGGTGCTGGGTTGGGAGAGGTAGAGGGGATAGGGAGGGACTATGGAGACAATTTACAATGTAGCCTATGTGTCAACTTCCTGAGAAGTCAAATGGTACTTGTAACATAATTTAATTCTGGAAAGTTTACACACACATTTATATCTCTTATACATGTATAATATAGAAGAATCAAAAGACAGGAGAGTGGACATTGTGGGGGAAACTATGATTTAAGATCAAATGCATATCATATTGTCACTTCATATGGATTTAAAATTCTTTGGCAACTCAACTCCTTAATAAAAAATTAAACAAAAAATAGTGAAAATTGAATTGTAAGAAAAATACAATATGCCAATATTATTGAGATACAGTTGCAAGATACTGCATAAGATATTTGAATAGGCTATACTGCATGGCTTTACAAAAATGTAAATGTTTAATTCTATTGTCAATTATATCTAAAAATAATAAGGGGATAGGAAGGGAGGAGAAGAGGAAATGTTGGAACCCAGTTAAAGCAAGGTACACTCCAAGCATTTATAAGTATGTCACTATATATACTATAGTCATGTATATAAAAAATGTTCTTCATAGGTACAAGAAATATGTCACTGTAATTGAATATTTTAAGAAAAATACAGGACCTAGAAAGAGAGGCAAGGGATGTGAGGAATGGAAGGAGCAAAGTATTGGAGTGCAGGGGATTATTGACCAAATTGTATTATTCTTTTGTATGCATCTATTAATAATTGATAACAAATCCCATCATTATGTACAACTATAATGGACTAATAAAAAAAGAAAAACTTCTTTGGGGAAAATGAAAGGATTTGTAGATAAATTGATGATGATATTAAGTTCAGTATTAAATGTTGGTTTTCCCAAACTTATTTATAAATGTAATGCAAAAATAAAAACTCATGTCTTTTTGGACAATGATGAGCTCTGAAATTTAGATGCAAATACAAAGAAAGTAATGTCTTGGAAGGATGTAGTCTATTCACGATAAGACTATGTTATTGATATGGGATAGGTACATGCATCATTGGAATAAAATAGACTTCGAGGAATAGAACACACATGCAGAACAATAAAGGTGGCAAGATAGTTCAATGTGGAAAGCATATATTTTAAAAATGGTGGTAGAATCATTAGTGATTTGTATGTTAAAAATTTGTTAACCCTTACTTTATGTCACATGCTAAAATTAACTCAATATAGGCTGTATGTATAAGAGTGAAAACTGTAAAATTATACATGAAAATATAAGAGACTGGGCACAGCGGTTCACACCTCTAATCCAGAAGCTTGGAAGACTGAGGCAGGAGGATCTGAAATAGAAATCTAGCCTGGCTAACTTAATGAGACCATGCCTCAAAATAAAAAATAAAACGGGGTAGGGATGTAACTCATTGATAGAAGGCCCTTGGGTTCAATTTCTAGAACTGGAAAAAAAAAAAGAAAAAGAAAAAGAAAAAAGCATATGAGAAAATCTATGTTTTGAATTAGACAAAACTTTTATTTATTTGTTTGTTTATTTTTGATAAGAAAACCCTGAAAAATAAACCTAAAGTGATAAATTGGACTTCCTCCTATTAAAGACTTCTGTTCTTTTAAAGCTTAAGAAGCTATAAGAGTTTCCTGCATCCAGCTTTCAGCTGCTTTTGCATACTCAGCCATCTCAGTTTGCTCTTCTGTGAAGGTTTTGAAGATCCCTAGGGAACATGTCTTGTTCATTAATGCCAGGGAATGTGCCAGAAAATGAATATATCTTGCAGTCACAATCATAGTAGATAGTAGACCAGTTGCACCCCTTCTGACTCTATGATTCAGGACTCAAATCCCACCAATCCTACAGCATGGAGAAGAGGGAGTTCACCAACTCAGGAACTCACAAAGATACTACTGCAGATGCTTGGAGACTCAGAAATCTACAACATTGTAAGGGGAGAAGATCTGCATTGATCCCAGCAGGTATCTGGGGTAAGTGACAGCTTGTTGGACAACCAGTGCTTCAGCTGTTGGTTCTGCATGATGGGAGGTGCCAGGAATACTGATTTATAGGGAATTCAGATTTTTGCCACAGTGAATCCTGAATTCAGACTGAAGCCCGACACCACACCTGGAAGATCCAGATTTGCTTACAAACCCTGAGGGCATCAGCATTTCTTAGGTGTTCAGGAGGAGAAAGGACAGTTGCCATTTCAAAAGGGTAGGTGGCACAAGGGAGAAAGGAGGGCTTTAATTAGCCCCCTTGAAGTGCTGCAGCTCCTAGGGTGATCCCATCTGAACAGGAGACTGTCAGGACCTGAAGTTGCCTAGCCCAAGATTCTCACCACAGGGGAAAGTTATGAGACTCCAGTTCACCTCCTTTCCCCTTCCCCCATTCAGGGATCCCTTGGGCAAAAATCAAAAACAGATTTCTCCACAATCTTTCCAGGACATTGCTAGCATTTGGAGTTTGAATCTGGAAAAGCAGCTCTGGGACTAGCCCAGACGTCAACTGGCCCAAAGGGACGCAGCCTGGAGGAGCACTGGGGATCCAAGCTTAGCTTGGTCCCTCTCCCTAAATCAGAGTAGTCACATGATTGCCTGAGCTTGCAAGAGAGCAGAGGGTCCAGGTCCAGGAGGTCTGGAAGAATTGCATATACATCCAGCAGAGGGAGTGCTGCTCTGTACTCATCCTCCTGTGCCTGGAATCTGGAAATCCTCTGGAGTTATGTTTCCCCAGTGGAGGCCAGCAGGGAACAGCCCCTTGGAGAATGAATTAACCTGAATTCTTCATGATAGTAGCAGCCCAGAAAACCCCAGGTGACTGAGCTCCAGACCCACGCCCAGGCAACCCACTCTCTGCCCTTAGAATCCTGTAAAGGCTCCACTCTGTGATCACAGCATGTCTGGCTGTGGGTTGCTACTAACAAATCTCAATCTGACACTGATCATCTATCTCTAATGTGTAACCCTAGAGAGCGCCTTTAAATTTTTTTTATTTTTTATATATTGCATCTTTTTCTTCCTTTTATCCCTTCAAAAATTTTTAATTTTTCTTCTTTTTTCTTTTTTGTGTTCTTTTCTTTAAGAAAAACTTTTCCTTCTTTCTTTTTCTCTAGATATATATTGCATATTTTTCCTTCTCCTTGATGTTTTTTCTTTTCTTCTCTTGCTTTTTCCTTACAGGAGGTATTGTTAAACCTATAATTCCTTTCATAGATAGTAATTATCAATGTAATAGTTATAGAAGAAACAAAGTAATTAGTATAATGTGGTGTATTATATTCAATTGATGTTCATGTTGATTGTGTTTCCTTATTTAGGGAGGCATTGGATATTGTAAAGATCAAAGGTTCACAAGTTAGGGAACCTGATATTGAACTCAACTATCCTGATAGAACCTCAAACTAAGCAATGGAGGGAACAAACCCCCCAACCAATCAACATGATCCAAAAGGGGAACAACCAGACAGGAGTCTCAGGACCTACTCTCCAGCATTAACTCATACTTCACATTAAATAAAAAATAGCAGAACAAACAATTCAATCATCCACAAAGGCTCTCACACAAAAGAAGGTGAAAAAGAAATTACTTCAATTCAAGGTCTAAAGACGTTCTCCAAAAATAAGAAATCAGGCTAGAAAAGCTTCTCCTCAAACCCACAACTCTCGACCATGGAATCCTTGGTTAGGGAGCAGGATAAAAATCCAGAAAAAACTGTCAACAATGTGGTCACTAAAGCAAAGACCTAGAAGATCTAAAGGAGGAAAATGTGATCAATCACATGAAAAACTTCTTTAACAAAGAAATGGATACACTGAAAAGAGAAGTTTTAGACTTGAAATCTAAACCAAATAAAAGGCTCAATGAAAGAATTTAATAACAGATTAATTGCTGCAGAACATAGAACCTCGGCCCTTGAAGAAAGAACTTCCTATAATGAGGATAGGTTAAGTAAGTTTGAGCACACAGATGACAAAAAAGAAAAAAAAAAAAAACTCACAGAGCATGAACAAAATTTTCAAAGTTTCTGGGATGAAATCAGGAGAAACAGTATAAGAGTAATTGGGATGTAAGAAGAAATAAAAATACAAACAAATGGCAAAGAACATTTTTAATGAAATAGTTAACGAAAAATTTTCCCAAATTAAAATAGACTCAAATATGAACATCCAGGAAGTATAGGACACCCAATAGACCTAGTCAAATGAGACACAATCCAAGAAACATCATATTCAAAATGTACAACAGGGAAATCAATGAAAGAATATTAAAATCTGCAAGAGAGAAAGGCCAAATCACATTCAGAGGCAAATCAATGAGGATCACCAATGACTTTTCTGCTCAGACCCTAGAAGGAAGAAGATCATGGAAGGAGATATTTCAATTTCTGAATGACCACAGTCTACAGCCAAGATAACTATACTCAGCAAAACTGAGCTTCAAATTTGAAGAGGAAATAATATTTCACAATAAGATCAAATTGCCACATTCATGAACAGAAAACCAGTATTGCAAAGAATCCTCAAAGATAAACTCCAAACAGAAGAACAAATAAGCAATCCTCAAATCCCACACATAGAGAAAATTCAATAAAAGTGCATACTATGAAAAGACAACCAAGACAGCATAGAACTCACTAATGAAACACAATGACCGGGGAATCACAACCACATAACTATCCTAACACTAAATGTGAATGGTCTCAATACACCAATCAAAAGACACAGATCAGCAGATTGGATCAAAGAACAATCAAATAATATGCTGCTTACAGGAGAGCCATCTTACAGCCAAAGACATCCACAAATTGAGAGTGAAAGGATGGAAAAAATCTACCAGACTTATGGTCCAAGAAAGCAAGGTGGTGTTGAAATACTTATATCCAACAAAGTAGATTTCAACCATAAAATACTCAGAAGAGATAAAGAAGGCCACTACATCATAGTAAAGGGAAAAATAGAACAGGAATATGGAACCATAGTAAATATCTATGCTCCAAACTTCAATGCTCCCAAAAAAAGTGGAAAAAATACTCCAGGACATAAAACCACTTATGGACACCAACATGCCAACATGATAATACTAGGAGACTTTATTACTCCTCTATCACCAATAGACAGATTGTCAAAGCAAAAAAATAAATAAATAAATATAAAATAAAAGAAATAAAAAAATATAAACAGCCTAAAGAACTCCATAAATCAAATTGACTTAACAGACATCTTTAGAATATTCCACCCCAAAGTGGCTGATTTTACCTTCTTCTCAGTGGTGCATGAATCCTTCTCCAAAATAGATCATATTTTAGTTCACAAAGGAAATCTCAGCAAATACAAAAAAGTAAAAATTATCCCATGTATCTTATCAGACCATGATGCCATGATTCTAGAAATTAATAGCAAAAATTAAAACAGAAAATACATGGATACATGGAGATTGAATAATACCTTGTCAGTGAAGAATGGATCCAAGAAGACTTGAAAACAAAAATCAAGAAATTCTTGGAAGCAAATGAGAATGAAGGCATAACATATTGAAGCCTCTGGAACAGCATTACAGCATTGTTGAGGGGAAAATTCAAAGCACTGAGTACATACATTAAAAAACAGGAGAGGCCTGGAGCCTAGGCCCAGATGTTATGGCACTTGCCTGGCTTGCACAAGGACATGGGTTCTAACCCCAGCAAAATGTACACAACAAAGTGTTAGGCAATAAAAGCCACACACACAAAAATAAATAAAAATGATTTTCCCCTTCTCTCTCTCACTGTCCCTGTCTCTCTTTTTTAAAAAAGAGGAGAGATTCCAAATAAATGAGCTTATGCTTCATGTCAAATCCATGTAAAAGGAAGAACAAAGCCAGTAGAAAACAGGAAATAATCAAGATCAGAGCTGAAATCAATGAAATTAAGAACAATAAATAAATTAATAAAAGCAATCAATGAAACAAAGAGCTAGATCTTCAAAAAATAAATAAAATTGACAGACCCCCTAGTCAATCTCACTGAATGACGGAGGGCAATGAAGCAAATCAACAAAATCTCCAACGAAAAGGGAGAGATCACTATGGACTCCATGGAAATCCAATGGATAATCAGAACTTATTTTGTAAAATTACTGCTCTGAATTAGATAATATCAAAAACGTGGACAAATTTCTGGACACAACATCCCCAAATTTACACAGGATGATATTGAAATCCTAAACAACCCAATAACAGGTACTAGAATCAATATACCAATTAAAAGCCTTCCAAAGAAGAAAAGTCCAGGACCTGATGGATTTCCAGCTGAGTTTTACCACACCTATAAGGAGGAGCTAACACCTCTCCTTATTAAGCTGTTCCCAGAAATTGAAAAGAGGGGAACTATTCCAAACACTTTTTATGAGGCAACCATCACTTTGACACAAGGCAGCCCACTCTCATCATTTTTATTCAATATAATCCTTGACATCCTAGCTGGAGCAATCAGGCAAGAGAAGGAAATCAATGGAACAAGAATAGGAAGAGAAGAAGTCAGACTATCTCTTTTGCTGATGACATGATCCTGTATCTGGAAGATCCAAAAAATACTCCACCAGAAAACTCTTTGAGCTTTTATAAATAGATTTAGCAAAGTGACAGGCTACCAGATCAACATCCATAATCAATAACTTTCCTATAAGCTAACAATAATAGGACAAAAGAAGAAATCAGGAAATTGGACCCATTCACAATATTCTCAAAAAGAATAAAATACTTGGGTATTAATCTAACAAGGGAAGTAAAAGACCTGTACAATGAAAATTTTCAAATATTGAAGTGAGAAATTGAAGACCTGAGAAGATGGAAAGATGTTCCATGTTATTGGTTAGGCAGAATTAATATAATTAAAATGGCCATTCTTCCAAAAGCACTATACAGATTCAGGGCAATCCCCATCAAGATGTCAATGTCATTCTGGAATAGCCAAAACATTACTAAGTAAGAAAGATGAAACAGGTGGTTTTACAATATTTGATCTAAAAATATACTATACGGGGGCTGGAGTGGTGGCTTGGTGGTTATGGTGGTTGCCTGGCATGTGCAAGTACCGGGTTCAAACTCCAGCACCTACATACACAACTAAGTGTCAGAGCAACGAAAGCCATGTGAAAAACTCAATAAAAATTGATTCTCTCTGTCTCTCTGTCTCTCTCTCTCACTGTCCTTCTTTCTTTAAAAATATAAAAATAAAAATATATCATAGAGCTATAGTAACAAAAACAGCATGGTACTGGTATCCAAATAGGCATGAAGACCAATGAAATAGAAGACTCTGAGACAAACCCACAAATTTTTAAAACATCTAATATTTGACAAAAAGAATCAAAATATAACATGGAGGAGATACAGCCTATTCAGCAAATGGTTCTGGTTAAACTGGACAGTCAATTGCAGAAAGTTGAAACTAGATCCTTATCTCAGCTTGCACAAAAAACAAATTGAAATGGACCAAGGAACTCAGAATTAAACCAACTACCATACAACTGTTAGAGGAAAATTAAGAAGCAACACTCTAGCATATGGATATTGGCAATGATTTTCTCAACAAGACTCCCAAAGCAAAAGAATTGAAGTCAAGCATTATAGAATGGGATGCCATTAAATTAAAAAGCTTTTGCTTGGCCAAGGAATTGGTCAAAAATGTCAAGAAAGAACCTACAGAATGGGAGATAATTGTGGCCTGTAATTCCTCCAACAGGGAACTAATACTCCAAATTTACAAAGAACTAAAAAATCTAATATTAAAACACAAATAATCCAATCAATAAATGGGCAAAAGAGGTAAACAGAAACTTCTCAACAGAGGAAATTGAGCAAGCCAATGAAAACATGAGAAAGTGTTCTAAATCTCTAGTAATCAGAGAAATGCAAATCAAAACTACATTAAGATTTCACCTCACTCCAGTTAGATTGGAAAAATTGAAGAATATAAGGAGGGGATGTGGGGAGATAGGAACACTAGCACACTGTTGGTGGAACTTATATAGCCGCTCTGGAAAGCAGTGTGGAGATTTCTTAAAAACTTAGGGATGGAACTACTATATGACCCAGCTGTCCCTCCTCTGTGTATTTTCCCAGAGGAGCTAGAATCAGTATATTACAGTGACACAGCAAAAGCAATGTTCATAGCAGCTCAATTTAAAATAGCTAAATTATGGAATCAACCCAGATGCCCCTCACTGGATGAATGGATCAAAAGCTCTGGTAAATATGTACAAGGGAATTCTACTCAGTTATTAGAAACAATAATATTATGGCCTTTGAAGGTAAACAGATGGCAATGGAAGAAATCATGCTGAGTAAAATCAGTCAAATCTATAGCCTCAAGGGTTGAATGTTTTCCCTCATTTGTGGAGGCTAGAGCAAAACCCAGGCTAGAGTGAAAGGTAGTCAAACTCGTACTAGACCCACCAGAGTCATAGAAACACATAACATAGGAGAACCACAGATATGTAAGGGGGAGAAAGGAGGGGATAGGAGGGTCAAGGGAGAGGGAGGGAGAATAGTAGGGATGTAGGGAGACAATCAACAAAGTAGCATACTTTGTACCCCCTGCCCAAGAAGCCAAATAATACTTATGTGATTATTTAATTCTGGAAAATTCACTACACACACACACACACACACACACACACACACATATAGCTATTATGGGGGAAATATAAAAGAATCAAGAGACTGGAGTGTGGGTAATTGTGGAGGTGACTGGATTAGGAAAAAATGCATATCATATTGTCACTTTATATACATTTATGATTATACAACAACTCAATTCCTTAATAAAAAAGAAGCTATAATGGCACAAGTCATAAATAGGTACAAATAATTTAGAAAACATGGATGTGACAAAGTCTAGTGTATAGTATATATGAAGAACATCACCTAACCAATGTAATCAAAGCAACCAAATAAAAACATGCCATAGAAACAGACACTTCAGCAAACAAGATACCTGGATGACAAAAGGGCTCATGGCAAGATTTTGAACATCATGATTTTTAGAGAAATGCAAAATAAAACCATGGAATAGCACTGCAACCCCATAGACTGCTTAAACGGAAAAACACAGTAGAACCAAGTCCCAATATGTGTGCGGCCTTTAACTTCACATGTGGAGGATAAAATGCAAAAAGTTAATGCAACTTTTGGGAATAGGTTGTCCAATGTTGACAGAGCTAATTTGCCATGGATTCTGAGGTTCTTTGCATATTCTAGCTGAAACAGTCCAAGAATTCGGGGACCTAAACCATTCTTTACTCTCTTTACCAGATCATATGTCATAATTACACCCAGAGCAAGCAACTCTGAGAGATAAGGTTCCATCTCTTCTGCAATGTAGAGTAGGCTTCCTACTACTTGCTGTAAAAGAGGTGGATTTCCCAAATGCATTGCTCCTCTCCAGACACCCAAACCACTGTGCCTGTAGCCCATCTTCTAAGAATTTGTAGTTCTAACGTGGGACTTGGCACAAGGAAAAATGATGCAAGCATGGTGATGCTCCTGCTGCTTACTGTGGTATGAGCAGTAATGCCCTTTGTCTCTGACTCAAGAGTTTTTTTTTTTAATCAACATCTATGCAAGAGTAACATGCTCATTTATAATATTGTAAGCAGAGTAAAAATTAATTCTAGATCTGAGAGCAGCTTTCTAAGTGTTGAATATGCATTTGCATTCTATGGTAATCCCACTACCAGGTATTCATTCAATGCAAATGAAAACATGTTCACACAAAGACTTTATGCAAACCTTAGTAGCAGATTTATTCACATTTACCCCAAAATGGGAACAATCAAAATACCCCATAACTTTGGTAAAGAAACTGTTTTATTCATAGAATCCTACTCAACAATACAAGGGAACATTAATGACCTATACAAACTGATGAATCTCAAAAGTACTTTGCCAAATGAAAGAAGCCATATAGGAAGTTTCCATATTGTACATTTCCCTTTATATTACATTCTGGGAAAAGGAAAAGTATAGGCATAAAAATCCTATCAATGATTGAATGGATTTGGGAGGTCTGTGTGAGGATTGATTGCAAAGTGGTATAGGGAACATTTTTTTGTAAAATTTTTATTAAGGAGTTGAGTTATTATATAATCATAAATGCATATAAAGTAACAATATGATAAGCATATGTTCTTAAACCAGAATTATCCCCATATCACCCATACCCCAGTCTCTTGATTGTTCTATATTTCGCTTAGGTTGTGAATTTTCCAGAATTAAATGATTGCATAAGTATTATTTGGATTCTCAGGGGGGTAAAGAGTATGCTACATTATTCATTGTCTCCCTAGATCCCTCCCTTTTCTCCCTCCCTCTCGCCTCCCCCAATCTTCCCTCCCCCTTCCCCCCTACATATCTGTGGTTGGCCTAGATTATGTGTTGCTGGTGAAGGGAACATTTCACAGTGTTGTCATATTATATAATTTGGCTGTGATGGTGATTATGTAACTATATTTGTCCAACCTCATTGAAATGAGACTTTAAAAAGATGAATTTTCCTGTATTTTAATTATATTTCTATAAAAATTGTTAAAGGAAGATTATTTAAATTATTTTTGTTTTCATTTAAAGTTTGATATAGGTATCAGAAACTTAAATTCCTGACTGGTGAAAAAAAAATGAGAAATGTGAAGTTTCCTTCCATTAGACAGTCAATTTGCTATAGTGAAAAAGCACATGTTGGGCTGGGGAGGTGGTTCAGCGTTTCTGTGTTGCCTGGCATGTACAGGGATGCGGGTTTAAACCCCAGCACCATATACACAATGAAATGTCAGAGCAACAAAATCCACATGAAAAACAAAATAAAATTGATTCTCTCTCTCTCTCTCTCTCTCTACTGTCCCTTTCTCTTTAAAGAAAAAGAAAAAAAAAAAGAAAAAGCATATTTTCCAGAAATTTTCCAGAAGTAAGGATACCTGGGTTTAAGTTGTGACTCTTTTTCTAATCAAAGCCATGTTTGAGGCTTTAAGATCTGAGTTATTCACAGGTGCAAGTAAGTAGTCTATGAATGTTTTCAGGGACGAGTTTTAATATTTAGTTGGTCCCTTTAAAATTTTCAGAACCACCCATGCAAACTTTCTCTACCCAATGATTGTGTCTTAAAAAATCCTCTAATATTTGTTTAAGATGGCAAGCTTCTAGCATCTGGTAGAGTTCAGGGAGCATTTTAGGGACTTAGTCCACTGTTTTAAATAAATGTCTCAGGTTAGCCTGAGCATCATACAATTTAAAATGATCAGTAATCAAGAACTAAAGCAGTTTCTGATAATTCCTCAGACTTTACTAGCAAGTGTGCTGACATTTTTCTCTCCTGATTGTACTTGCAGAGTTTGACTCCACTCCTGGATACAGTGTTCAGTTTCTCACCAGGGAAGGTGAAATCTTCTTAGATGTGATGGGAACATAAAAATGCAGTGAACTTCCCATCTCTCTTTTTTTTTTTTTCTTGTGAGACTCTTCATAAAGGTTCACAATCACAAAATAATTCAGCTTGGTAGAAGAATTAAAGGTATTCACAGCATAGTTGCCGTTTAAAGTGATTCAGTTGCCTACTCTAAGGAGCAGAGTTTTACCTTTAGAGTTCCTTGCTAGTGGAGATGCATTTACTGAACCTTTGATGTATTCTTGTTTAAAGCAGCCGCTTACCTCAATTTAACACAATTCTATACAATTTCAGCACTTCCTAGGTGCTGTACTGTAAAATAGTATGGAATCTGTAATGATATGTTACATTTTATCTGTAAGTTAGTAAATTTTACAAAGAGTTTCCAAATTTCATTCATCTTGGAGTACTTTATCAGAGCATGGATCTCAAACTTAAGTTTTCATTAAAACAACACTGCACTGTTTTATGTCTGACTTCTCAAATATGTTTTATGAGATTCTCCTATGCTGTTGCTTTAGCAATGTTTTCTTTATTATAATTTCTGAACAATAATCCAACATATAAAAGTACCACAATCTGAAGTTTATTTTGTTTTATTTACTCCGAATGCTACTACAAACATTTTATACTTGATGCGGTGATTGTATATAAACATTTTTGTAGAGTATACACATAAGGATGGAATTTCTGGGTCATACATTACATTATTGATTTTATTTTCTAAGCATTGTATTAAAACATTTTTTTATTTTTCTTCCAGTCAAAAAGAATTCAGGCTAAATTCAGGTAATTTCTTTCTCCTCCTCCTCCTCCTCCTCCTTCTTCTTCTTCTCTTTTCTCCTCCTCCTCC
>PVKS010002699.1:0-26526 GCA_004027875.1 Aplodontia rufa | reverse complement strand
CGAGGTGCTGGGATTACAGGTGTGCACTACTGTGCCTGGTGGGGCTCAGGTAACTTCTACTCAGGACAAGGAAGTGGCATCAAAACTGGATCTTTTTGCCTCTATTCATCACTTTGGTCCATCTTGGTATATCAATCTGTATAAAATGACTTTTCACCATGCTTACAACAGCTTAAAAATTTTGTAAAGAGTTCCTGTTATTTACAAAGTAAAATTAAATTGAAGTTTTATACCTGACATTTTATTTTCTTTATGAATTTGCCAGTGTTAGTTTTAGACTCATAACCTGCAATTCTTATTATCATATACAACATTTCATGTCATTTGTTGAAAATTCCATTATAGTTCCTCTCTATATATTCAATCAACAGGAACTGGACCTCAACTTGAATATAGAGTGCTTTCTCTTTGCTGACTTTAAGAAAATTCTTCATTTAGAGGTTGCACGTACCCTTTGAGTTCTGGCCTTCTATCACTGTTGTCTCACTCTTGGCTCATAGAAGATTTTTGTATTCCTTGGTTTCTTTAACAGATACTATTGATGACCTTAGTATTTTAGTATGAATTACAGAAGGCTCAGAGCACTGATTTCCCATTTAGAGGTGGAACCATATTAACCTTGGGGTTCTGGTAGGCTGACTCCCAGGTGGGATTAAGTAGTATTATTTAAATCTCAAATTTTAAATATTGAAAGTATCATTTAAGAGGGTGATGATTGGAGTTAAGGGATTTAAGAAGCAACCAGAGAGTCTCTCTTAAATTTCCAGAACTTTTACTCTATTGGAGAGGATTTTTTTTTTCTGAAGCAGCAGGGAATGGAAGGCAAAAGTCACAATTGTTCATGATAAGAAAATATTTGATGGAAAAGTGGAACTCCAGCAGCAATACGATTAGGGAAACTGTTGTGATCCAAGACTTGGAATACATCTATAAAGTGGGGAAACAATAATTGTTGTAGGACAAGTGAACTAGCGAGGTTGATCAGATAGAGAACAAGAAGGTGGCAGGCAATTAATCCTGGTAGGGGATTGATCACATTTGGGGTTCTGTGAAAAATGAAACAGCCAAGTGAAAGATAATGGACTAGGAATACAGAATGTGATGCTTTTGAATAAGTTAATAGTCTTTCTTATGGAGTGAAAGGCTGTTGAATATGAATATTGATAAGGTTTTTCTCCCCTTCCTGGAAACTCAACTAATCTCAAATCTGTGGGAGGTTCTGAATATGCTGATTTGGTCAACATTAAGAGCTGACTGATATGTGTTATGTGTCGGAAGCAGAGACACATCTATAAAATAACTCTTGTGGTCGAAGATACTTACTGTATATGGTTTGATCCAATTTTCTGCCTCTATAATATCAGCCTCAGGTTTTGGTTGTGTCTGGGGATAAACAATAAATTATTACAGTTCTCAGAAATTATTACTGGATTATTAGGCTTCTAGTATAAAGCAGGGTTTAGATAGATCATTGATGGGCATATGTTTATCAAACTTTGCTCCAAGAACAATCTTGAATTCTTGTTAAAAATCCAGACTTTGAGGCCCCTTTTCAGATCTAATTGGCTTAGAAATATCCAGAGGAAAGGGGAGGTTAGCCTAGGAAACTACATTGTCAAACAAGTAGCCCAGCTGCTCCTCATGTCTAAAAATTTTTGATAACTGTTTAGATAGGTCATGATGTGAGCAAAGTGGGTCAAGCAAGCAACTGGTGTACAGTTAATGGAGGGCCATCCTGAAGGATGTTAAAGGCAACTCTTAAAAGAGTGAAAGACTGCTATTCTATGGGTTGGTATAGATAGCTCAAGTCAAAAGAGCATGTCAAAGTCAAGCAGAAGTGGAATGGTAGAAGGACATGGACCCAGTGTGATGGAGAGGATTGTAGGTAGGGTAGAATCACTTTCTTCTTCTTTTTCTTCTTCTTCTCCTCCTCCTCCTCCTTCTTTTTTCTTTCTTTCTTTCTTTCTTTTTTTTAGAATTACTTTCTGATAGAGTAGCTTGATAGGGAAATTTGGCCTGCAGGTTTGTGCAATGATCTTGTCTATATTTTCAAGTTGGAACATAGGTTGATAACAATTCATACTCTTGTGAGCTTCACTAAGAAGGGTCTGGAGATTCCTGGTAATTTGTGACATTCTTTTAATAGGGAGGAGCACGTCTGCCTCCTGGATTGGTACTTAAGAATTCCTGTATTCCCAAGTGTGAATTGTTTGGTCTGGACCCAGTCCTTCGTATCTTTATATGTTGTAAAAAAGTGTTGTAAAAAAAGGGGCTGGAGTGGTGGCTAAGTGGTTATGGCACTTGCCTGGGATGCGCAAGTACATGGGTTCAAACCCCAGCACCCACCCACTTACACAACTAAGTGTTGGAGCAACGAAAGCCATGTGAAAAACTCAATAAAATATTGATATTCTCTCTCTCTCTCTCACTGTTCTTCTCTCTTTAAAAAAAAAGAAAAGAAACACATTTTCTCAGAAGTTATTGCATGATCTATAAGGATGAATTATGGTCTTGAAAAAGGTATAATATATTTTTGTTTTCCAATAAATGCTTCCATAACATCGGGGAATTTTTCTAGCATCTTTCCCCTATTCTTGCAATTTTTTTCTTCCTTTTGTCTTTTTTTAAATCATTTTTTTGTCGTAGTCTCCTTTATAATATTTTGTGTTATAAAAATTTGTGTGTGTACTGAAAATAAAAATTTAATCAGTTAAAGATTAATAAAATCTTATGCTATAATAAAGATATGTTATAATAAAGCACTTATTATTATACATTTAAAAACTTATACATTATCAGGAATATTAAAGTCAGTTTATATTTTTCATTACTCCCAATCCCATATCTCAATCTCTTCCACCTTGCAAAGTTTCTCATATAAACTGCAATTTATTTTAGGAGTGCTAAAATGTTACTTTCAAATAACTGTTTTCAAGAGTACAAAATGAAAAATTTCAGCTTCAACCTCTATTTTGCAATTAAGAGAGCAGTTTCCATCAATATCCACTGGGAGGTAGTACATGTATTGTGTTTTCTTTACTCTAAGTGTAAAGTTACAAACTATGAGCTCATGTTCCCTGAAGGTATGATGGCATTTTTACTATTTGCTTTAAATTTGTGTTAGAATAGATAATTAATACTATGGTAAAATTGATAACAGCAAAAGCCAGCTGAACAATACAAGAAAGCATGTGCCATCCAGGTTTTGTTAGGTCAGTGTTTTCTGCTGTGGAAAATATACAGAATGCAGAACATGTGACTATTTTGTCATCTCTATGACTTTCTGAAAAGCTAAGTAGCAGAAAACCTTAGAGTTATTTATGTTCAATTTGCAAATAGTTTAGAAATAAAAATAGTTATGGCTATGTGCCTGAATTAGAAACTAGCATACAGGAAGTTAATTTAGAGGCCTGCATACATATCCCAGTGGAAACAGATCTCTGTTCTGCATAGATTTTCTTTTAATACTCATTAAATTATTTCTAAGTGCATTACTGGAAATTTTGTATAGATTTAAGGGAGAATCACCATAGTTAGTAAATTTCCTGTTCATAACATGCTATTTTTAGCTTTTTTAAATGTAGAAATTAACCTCAAAGCATTTTTCTCTAGAAACATTAATGCCTTTAAAGTGCCTAATATTTTGAACTGTTGCCAGTTTTAGATGTGTCACATAAAAACTCATGCTCAAAGATTTGGATTAGGTTTGACCAATGTTGAATTCTAGTTTACTTTTTTCTCAATAGTTAGCTATAATTCAGTAATAGTGTGTATAATAAAGAAAAAAAATTGTAGAATAAAATTTATAAATTTCATTAGAGAAATCATAAATTTATTTTATTATTTTATTAAGAAATTTATTTGTTGAACAATCAAACATGCATCTAACGAAACAATATATTTATAGATTCTGAAAATTAGATTTACTCCCAAGAGTCCTCCCACCCTAATCCCTCTCCCCTCCTGCTTCCCATTAAATCTCCACGAAGGTCAATTCTCATGTTTTAAATCCTGAAAAGGTGTAGTGACATACAACCTAAGGCATTTGTAGAGAAATCATAAAATTAACTAATCCAATATAAGTAATTAATTATTTGTTACAAGTAGTCTTTTTTTTTTTTTTTTAAAGAGAGAGGGACAGCAAGAGAGACAGAGAAAGAGAGAAACAACTTTATTTAGTTTTTCACATGGCCTTCGTTGCTCCAACACTTAGCTGTGTACATGGTGCTGGGGTTTGAACCCAGGTCCTCGTGCTTGCCAAGCAAGCGCTGAAACCGATGAGCCACCGCTCCAGCCCTACATGTAGTCTTTAATTAAAATAAAGTCTTAATCAAGATAGTTCCTTAATTTAATTTTTGAGAATTTTTACACAATTATAAAGACAAACCATCTCCCAGGAAAACAAAGCAAAGCAAAGCAAAACAAAACAGATAAGAAAAGAAATTTAAAAAAAATTTCATGTGATTGCTTGATAGTAAAAGGAGAAAATATCTTATGCTAGCTTTGATAACAAATTTCAGTGTACTACAACATTTTAAAAACTTCACTTCTTTACTATTGAGTTGATTTTTTAGAAAATCTAAAGAGCAATGTGTATTAATCAATTTGTTAATTATTTGTATTTTTTTAAAATTTGGTAGCTGCTATACTTCTGCTGACCAAAGATATGAACTTCCTCACTTTTACAATGAATGAATTTTCTAGAAAAGGACTCTGGGTTTTTTGAGTCTGGCTTATTTCACTTAGCATGATATCCTCCAGTTTCATCAATTTGCCAGCCAATGACGTAATGTCATTCTTCCTTATGGCTGAGTAGTAGTCCATTGTGTGAATATGGCACATTTTCTTTATCCATTCATCTGTTGAGGTGCCTTGGCTGGTTCCTTAGCTCAGCTGTTGTGAATTATGCTGCTATGAACAAAGATGTGGTTGCATCATGGTAATATGCTGATTTTAGGTCCTTTGGATACATATCAAGGAGTGGGATAGCCGGGTCAAATGGAGGATCCATTCCTAGTTTTCTGAGAGTCTCCATACTGCTTTCCATTGTGGTTATACCAGTTTGCAGTCCTACTAACAATATGTAAGAGTACTCTTTTCCCCACTTCCTTGCCAACATTTTTTATTGTTTGTATTCTTGATTGTTGCCATTCTGACTAGAGTGAGATAAAATCTCACTATAGGTTTAATTTAAATTTCTCTAATTGCTAGAAAAAATTTAAAGTTGAAATGTTCCCTCTGAGATGTGAAAGATAATCCAAAATAAGGAAAAGAACAGAGGAATAGCCAGAGAGGAAGGAGATGGAGGAAGGAGGAATGAAATAGGGAAAGTTTGTGGAATGAATCAGATTTAACTTTCTCAGGTTCATATATGAAAATATCAGTGAATCTCATCAACATGTATATCAACAAGGCACTAAATAAAAAAAAACTATTAGTAAGTAATAGAAAGATAAGTAAAGTAGTTGGAAGAAAATGGTGTGAGGGAGGGGAATATTGGGAACTGAATTAGAATAAGTTACACCGCATGCTTTTATAAAAATGTCAACATTTATCCTATTGTCAAGTATATCTAAAAAGAACAAGGGATTGGAGGAAGGGAGGGGAAGGGGAACTACAGGGAACAAAGTTAAAACAAGGTACACTCCAAGCTTTTATAATTATGACAATGTGCATTCTGTTGTCATGTATATTAAAAACAACAGGTGCAGGGAGCAAGGGAGGGGGAGGGGAAAATGGAGACTGAATTAGAACAAGTGAAACTCCATACTTTGATTATAAAGTTATTGCATAATTTTATGTCATGTACACCTAAAAAGAACCAATTAAATAAAAAAAAATAAAAAGAAAAGAAAAGGACTCCAGGATACTGGTTTTTGCTATATGACTTATAGTTATTTTGGAGCTTGCTAGACAGATTGTTAGAGAATATTAGCACTTTATATTTTAATCTCTCTACATAAATCTGCCCACAAAAGTATCAGAGCATCCCTAGACATTTCAACTGAAATCCAATTAAATGATCATCAGAAATAGAGTAGAAGCTTTCTTAACCAACAAGCATGCAAGTTACTCACTGATTCATTTAGTTTCTCTAGTCTCCTGGAAGACAAACTGATAGTTCTAGCACATTGAACTTTCACAACAAGGAACTCTCCCACCAGTAAAACTTCAGACTTATATTGGTGCCTGTAGTTCAGGGGCCAATCTAGTGCATTGGTCAGGTTGATGGTTGCCTATAATAGAGCATTCTGCGGCTAGTTTAAACAGTAAAACCATTCATCTAAAATATAAGACTGCTTATAGGTCCTCCAGACAAGCCTGAACAGCAGGCTTTGAAGCAGGTTGCCCTAATTTTTGTGGGGCTGGAGAATTGAAATCGAAGCAGAACTCTGAGCATGAACTCCATTTGCTCCTTACACTTGATTCCATGGCACCCAAGAGGTGCTTTGTGAACATTGTATGGATACTCCAGCTCACACCTTAAGACCTAGCAGCCAAGAGACACATGTGACAGTGGTTCAAATCTGCCTTTAAAGGGATTGATATGGCAAGAAATGAATGTGCCCTTCAAAAAAAAAATCCATGTAGCCATGGAAATATTGGGAGAAATTGCCAAAATACGCCTTCAAAGAACATGATTGAGGTTGATACTACCCATTAGTCCTAGAGATCCTTGTTTCAGGGTATGTGTCTGATCAAAAGGTGCAGTATATAAGTGGCATTGCTTGGTGTCTATGCAGTCAGGCACTCTGGATCCATTGAATGCCAATGCTAAAAACTGTTGACCTATCATCAGAATCTCTGTGACTGCTGCTCCAACGCTGGTCATCTTTACCACCACTCCCATTAGAAAATCAATTCCTATGGATACTACTTAGGGACAGAAAAAGAATATAGGTCATTTGTCTCATGCTTAATGTGCCCATATCTTAACTGCAAGGGAAGTTGACCAAGAAAATTTCAAGCTTCTATTTCAGGGATGCCTAACTCATAATTTGGGAAATTCTGCAAATCCAAGAATCATGTGAAATATTGCTGCATGGAACAAAGACATATTAAATGTCATTAGATTTAGAATGAAGTGTGTATGTGTGCCTTTATATCAAAGTTGTTGATGTCTGTTGCACATATTTCATATAATTTTAAGAAATATTAAGTAAATCTATAAAAAGTAAATAATAGCAAAAATAGTTACTTTTAAGTTTCTGAATACTGTGTGGAAACTTGATGAAAGTAGGTTGCTTTTAAAATGCTGCTAAATTAAATGTAGATGGAAAAATCATTAAGCTCTAAAAAAGACTGCAATTAGATTGCTTCTCAAGTGGTTTTCAGTTAGGTCTTCATTCCATTTTAAAGAAAGCAAACGTTGAAATCAATTGTAGACAGCTCATTATGTGTATGAATAATGAAGGAAACACTACAGATTACTATGGTCAGCAGATCCGTGTTTAAAGAAGATATTGGCCCTATATCAATAGATTACAAGCACAATATTTATTAGCTGGTTTGCAATTTGGAAGAAAAAAAATGACAGCACTGAGTACAAATGGACTGATATTCATTTATCCACCCCCAAATGAAAAATCTTACAGATATAGGGAAGCCCTCGATTGAGAAGAATGCCACAATATAATGTGCTTCATTTCATCATTCCTCCTTTGAAGTGACTTTTAAAAATAATCAGTAGCTTAGTTTTGATTTCATGATGACTTCTCCAATATGTTCAGGAGTTAAAGGTATGGCTGTAACTTGAATACTTGTATCAGATAACTTTGTCTTTGATGCAGGTTAATTTTAATTATTTAATTATACCATATTTAAGAAAATGGGCGAAACAATAGCCTCAAATTATTTTTTGCCCAATTTCCAAATAAAGTGAAATAAAAATAGAAATGACTGCATGTAACATTACTTAGTTGATCTGTGTAAAGTGAGATTGGCAATTTTTAAAAATGCTTGTTATTTGTCTGAACTAGTTTGAGTTACCATTCCTTGTTGGGGTCTGACCTTTGCTTTATCAGCTGCCCTGGATCTTGTTGCTGTTTGCATCAGCTCCTTCGGGAGGGGCTGCTAGATTGTGTATTGTTAAGCTTGAAAAACAGGGTGTGGACACGAGTTTCAGATGTTTCTCATTGGGATCACCTGCCAATCATTCTAGATCCTTCAAAAAGCGCACGTAGAGATTTATTGGTTAAACGTGTGCCTCTGAAATCCAGGTGTGGCAATGAATGAGCTAATGTAGAGAGGCCTCGAGGGGGCGGGGTGAAGGCCCTTAAAGAAGAGCCTCCAGCCGAGCTCTTCCTTTGGTCGAGAGCCCTTGCACTTTTCTGCTGGATGTGGTGTTCCTGCTCCTTTGGAAGATGAGCTCTTGCCAGCAGCCGAACCTGCCTACGCCTCGATCCTGAACTTTCCAGCTTCCATAACTGTGAGAAATTGCTGTCTATGTTTGTTCTGAAATAGATCTTGCAGCATTGCCTTGACTTGTTTGAGATCACCCAATGTTAAGCATCTTGTTGTAGCAGCACAAATGGACGAATAGACTAAGACATTTACGTTGCCTTGAAAGAGAGATGTAAAGCATGGATATATAAAAAGAGAAGTAAAGCTTGGGTAAAGAAAATCCGTTTCGGGTCTCTGGCCTGTGGTTTTTCTCACCCCCAGCCCGTCCCTCAGGTCAGAACCCGGCTGGACCTGGACAATTCCTATATACAACAGTAACTGAAACTGCTATATAGTTAACTATTTTTCATTTTATCATATTTTACACCAAGATTTGTGCTACATTATTTGTTTGCTCTAATTCCTGGATATATCATTACACTCAACTGTTATTCAAAATTAATAAACATTTTGCTGCATTCCTCTGTAAAAATGAGGCTTTCACAGCACAGCTCTCAAGTTGTTTCTCTTGAAAAAATTAGTTATGGTCTTAATCATCACTTACAGCTTCTAATGTTTACCTGGACTCGGTCTGCTGATATTTGTTTCTTCCTAGATCCTTTCTATTTCTTGCATTCTATCCATGTCCTTAACCTGGTATGAGCATCTTTACTAGATATTGCAAATCCTCTTCGGGTCGGCTCTTAATGCAGAACGTTACTTTGATGACCAGATCCTGGGATGATAATTCATTACAGTTAGCTCCTATGGCCATCCAATTCTCTTAAGTATCCTGTCTAGCTGTAACTGCTCAATTCTAGCTCCTTAATTTCCATTCATCCCTTGCAGGGTCCAAACACCTACATTTTTAATGGGACTGAACTATCTCAATATGTAGCTATCAGTCTTCTTTGGACCCTGTTATCAGCTGTCTTTTTGCTGCTATTTTTATTTTCTAATTTTTTTTTTTTACATTCTATACTTCTGAAAGAAAATTATTCTGTCTTGTCATTTCTAAACTGGGTTGCTTCCATTGTACCTTAATGCTTTTATCAGTCAGTATTCCATACAGCTGCATACAATGGAAAGACTAATAGTCTCTTTAGCAAGTATTCATTTGTCATTTACTTTTCCACTGCTACAAGCAGCTAACAGGTGCAGAGTTGGTGTTTCAGCTTAGTACTATAAGCATGAACCGCAGTTCCTACCAGGAGAGGTGGCACATGCCTCTAATCCCAGTGCGTTTTCTTATTTGAGGTTTGCATTCTGTATATAAGCTCTAAATTAGATATGCAACTTCAAATATTTTATCCCAGATTATGATTTCTTTGTTTTTATCAGTATCTTTTGCAGATAAAAAAATTATAAGAAAGTCCAACTGTATCAATTTATCTTTTTCATATTGTTTGTATATTGTTGTTTTATATATTGTTGACTTTGATCTAATTTTTTTTTTGTTAAGAGAGAAGGACAGTGAGAGAGGGAGAGAGACAGAATCAACCTCCATTAAGTTTTTCACATGGCTTTCGTTGCTCTGACACGTAGTTGTGTATGTGGGTGCTGAGATTTGAACCCGTGTACTTGCGCATGCCAGTCAAGCTCCGTAACCGCTGCACCACCGTTCCAGCCCCTTGATCTAATTTTTTAAAAATCTTTGTTTAACCCATGGTATTACAGATTTTATCCTTCATTTTCCTTTAAATCATTTTGGTGTTATGTTTTTGTAACTACATATATATGTATTTAATGTAATAATACGTATGGGTTGATCATTTTTTATGTGGGGATCCAAATTATTTCAGTGTCATTTGTTGAAAAGACTATCCTTTCTCCACTGAATTGCCTTTACACTTTTGCTGAAATCAGTTGACCATACGTAGATGAGCTTATATCTAGAAATACATTATTTTTCATTGACCTGTCAGTCTTCCTTTATACAAATGCCCACTATCTTGATTGCTATTGCTTAAAGCTGAGTACTGTTGGTTCTTTAACCTTGTTCTTTTTAAAATAGATTCTGGTATACTAGGCTTTGCATTTTCATATGGAATTTAGAATCAATTTGTCTACTTCTAAATAAAACCTACTGGAATTTTGATTGTGACTGCGTTCTATCTATAGATCAATTTTTAGAGACCAAATATCTTTAAAATAGTCTTTTGATCTATGAATATGGTAATCTTCTTAATTTAGTCAGGTCTCTTTAAATTTATCTCCTCAATGTTTTGTAGTGCACAGGTTTTATAAAATAAGCTGGCCACTTTTTTTAAAGCAACCCTTTTGCACAGTAAGAATAGAGGAAGTACTATAAATTGCTCATGAGGTTTTAGGTATTTTTTTTTTTTAGAGGAAGCTTTACTAAAGTACTTGAAACTACCTTTAATTGGTCACAGGTTTTCTTATAATAGAATGTAGCTGCAAGGTTTCCTGAAAAGATGAGCATTTCCAGACACTAAAATAAAATGTCAAGGGAAAATGGAGTTGGGGATAATTTTCAAGGGGATTGCAATATCTTCTGATATATGATTTTTAAAAATTTCCTACCCACTTTTTGTATTCACACCACTTTCAAGTGACACTAATTTTTTTCTCTCTAATAGAGTAGGAGGGCTTCTCTGCTTTGGGTGAATATTTTACGTTCCTAATTTTAAAATATTGGATCTGAAATCATAGCTTCTTTAGGATTAAGCAATGAATTTGTTTTTCATTTAATGTATTTGTATTATTGTGAGTTTCCTGTTTTTAGAAAGTTTTTATTTCTCCTACCATAGGAAGGATCCAAGTAATTGTAGTTATTTATATATTGTATTTGTGTTAGTGTTGGGGGTGGGGTTCACAGTTGGGATCCCTTGTGCTGTCAGAATTTTGGAGTAGATATTACAGAATACCTTTGATCCATAGTTAGAAATGAGAAGAAACACTCCCAAATAAAGTGTGTAGTGTTGCTCAGGCAACCAATGTGTATTCCATATGATGTCTTTGCAGAATTTTGTCATAAATGTGGCTTATATTGAACATTGAAATGGAGAAAAATGTCAAATTATATTTTTAGGGTTTATTGTGACCATGTAAGTTTTAGTAAAAAAACAAAACAACAACAACAAAATTATATATATGTACATATATATTTATACTTCAAATAGCAGCCTTAATGATCATTTTGGTCATCTTCTTCATGACTCCGGCATTGTGAACAAATAAATTCTTCAAGTTACCATGAAACAAAAAATTCTTTCATAATTACCCTATGATTGAAATTGTTGATAACTAAAAAAATAAGTTGTAAAACTAACATTATATATAAAAAATGGCAGTTTTCTGGAAAATACTGATTTTGATCCCATAGCTCTTCCTTGGAACACTTTCACGTAACTGGGCTAAGGCCCAGACGCAGAGCATAGTAGGAAAGGTAAGGTTTGGTCCCCAAAGAGAGAAGTAGCTCTTTCTCAGGAAGTGTTTTCCCATTCTACCTGGAATGAATTGTTGTATCATAGAGATAGTATAGGTCATTTGGGTTTTTTAATAAAATGCTGACTCTCATTGGCTGAATGAACTTGGACAACTGTTATGGCTCTTGGCTTCCTAATCTGTAAAATAAAGATAATAAGGCATCTACTCTACAGGGTTGTAAATTTATTGATAATATGTTCAGAATTTTTTATGGGTCGTAAGCTCTATTACATTGAGAATAAATGTAAAAATATATAATGATAGGAACAGTATGGGGAAAACCCCAATCAATTCCTGTACTTATTTCCCTAAAATAAATTGAACAATGGACCCACTATATCCTTACATTTCAAAAAAGAAAAATACATCAACTCTTTTTCTGCCCTGATAACCTTTCTTTCCTGCAACATTAGCACTCACTGCTGATGTTCAATAAGAGAAATGAAAAACAGTAAAGAAAGTGGATGCCAAGCTACACAGTTTAGTTTTAATAATCTTTTTCTTTTGGTGTTATTACCAAAATCTAGGCAAATTGTGAATTTAGGAAATCAATATATTTATGATATTTTCTCAAACTTCAGTAGAAATACAAATAATTTCATGAATCAAAAGATGAATTTAACCTAGACATGAAGGCATAGGTATTTCATCAAATTAGTCTTGCTGAAAACTTTGTATTTATATATTTTTTGACTAGATATATTTAGTCACCAATTTTTTCTAAAAATTTAAATCCAGCATGTTGTGTCATTGAAGATATCTCTTTTACTAAAACACTTTTGGGAAAAACAGAAAACTCTGACCTCCAGCATAAATAAAAATGTGGATTATTGCTAAAGATGATACTTTATGTATTTTAGCACATTATTGGGATAAAATATAAACTATATCTCATAGCATTTAGCATCAGTCATGAGTGACTGGGTGATTAACTATAATCTTATTCCTTTATTGTGAGAAAGTATAAATGACCTGGTAATTGAGAGAGGGAAAAAAGTTCAAGGTGCCTCTTGTTTAGATACTTGAGCTATTTTGATAATCTGTCACAGTGAACATAGACAATTCATATCTATGCTCTATTTTGCATATGGTCAAAAGTTCTATTAGGATTTATATGGTTTAGTTCTAGATGTTATTTTTAGAAAGCTTGCTATTCTCCTTGTAGATGTACCTTATATTTAATTAAAAACTCATGATAAAGCACCAAAAATACTGATCATGAGGTAGTGGAAAAAGAAGAGTTGTGTGGTAAGAGGCAATGACATTCAAATCTCTGCTCCCTGATGGACTTCCATACCTTGACATCAGGGTTTGAGTTTGGATTGGGGTCATGGTCAAATAATTGATCTCATGAGTTCCCGTTTTCTTGTCTGTAAAAAGTGAATTGCAGCACTTATTAGATAAATGTTTGGCATTGGTGAATAATAATGGCCTGATATAGATCATCCTCAAAATATTGAAATAATTATAAGAGGTATTACTTTGTACTATATTGTGGTATCACTTATCAAGGGTGGGTTTGGATAATGTACAAAAACTGAATAATTTTTCTTCCAATTTAAGTATCTGGCTGGCTATGAAATTATGCCTGCTATTATGAGCCTTTATGTCTTGCTTTAAGAGGCTTCTATTTTGGGAACAAAGCTGTTAGGGTGTAGAGAGAGTATTCAACAAATGTGAGGACTGAGATGTTCCATCGGCAGAGTGGAAAACATGAGAAGGTTAAGGAAGCACAAAGGGGTAAGAAAATGAATTCAAGAGAGAAAATAGTGTTTGCAATAAATCATGCTTTCTGGTCTTTTCCCATACTGTAAATTTTGTACTCATTAGAAGGATATCAAATAAACCAGTGAATGTGTGAAGTGTGTGTATGGGTGTGTTTGTGAATAAATATGTATGTGCATATTTGCACATATGGAGAGAATAAAGAGATCCTCCTTTATTTTTTATCATTTGATAATTTTTCATAATCCTCTCTTCACTTTTTTCTCTTCTCAAAAACCTGGTCCATAGATATACAGCCTGGTTTTCTATGGATGAATATAAAGATTCAGCTCAAGTTTAAAATAATAAAAATCACAAGAACATACTGGAGTCATGTTACACTCAAGAGGGCTGTTGGCTCTAATTGGATCTACTCTGACCATTTGCTGCCTATATGAAACTCTATTGTGCTATCTTTGAATTAAACTCTCAGGGATTGTGCAGAACATCACTTTGGAACTCCAGGAAGAACATCTTGGAAGTAATAGCTATAAGCATGTAGAAGCAGGAAATGTTAATTCAGCTATAAACAGTTTCATTAGAATAAGCTCCATTTTTGAGCTTGTTCTTTGTTTCTGAAGTAGGAAGCATGGAAATACATATTACAAAGCATGAAGCCACATTTAAATTAAATATAACTGGATTTATTAATCCCTTCCATTTCTCAAAATGCCTTTGTACTGTGAAGAAATGTGTCAGTGCATGAAACTCAGATACAGTCAATTGATTTCACACATTTAACTGAGATTCTGGCTTAGGCATTGCACAAAATATATGAGCTTGAGGCCGTAGTATCCACTTAAGCATACTGTGAACATTTTGATAGCTATTATTCTGTGAACAAATCTGAGAACTCTTTTCTCCCTTTGAATTCAAGCAATTCAAGTGCTATATTTGCTAGCAAATATAATTTTAGAAATCATTAGAATTAATGAAGTCATATTTTTGAAACAATAGATATATTCACTGTACTGGGTGTATTTTTAGATATATGGAAATAAATTTCATATGTTCTGAAATTTCCATCCTTTTGAGGGGCAATCACTATAAGAAATTTTACAAGGTAGCTATTCTTCCTACCACAATCTCCTCTCCTCTTTTTGAAATGACTGAATCACCAGTAAAAATTTTGTATATATATGCATGCATGTATATATAAGTAAAAATATATCAAATCTATATATTTCTACTATGCATATGTTTCCCAGTCTTATGGTTTATCTGAAACCACTTCAACATTCTCAGTAAAACCTTAGAAAAACTGATTTCTGTTATTGCATTTCTGATTTTTAATAGTAAAATCTAAGATGGGATAGATATCTATAAAAAATGTTTTCTAAAAGTTTTACCTGCTTCTATGTTTAACTCATAGCATGTACCTAACACTAAGCTTGATATCAATAGTCTGAATCATTCATGATGAAGAATTCAGAATGTTGTTATTTTGGCCTCTTCTACAAAACTAGACTTCCATTAGTGATAGAAAATTTTTAGGAATTAATATTGTCTTAACTGGTGTTGTTTTTAAAATCTCACTTTTGAGGACTTACTAGAAGTGAAAGGTGAAGGTGAGTCCCTTATTTGACCACAAAGCTACAAACTATTACAGTCAATTTATCCCTCTTCAAGAGATGAACACAGGGAATACTAGCTAACATTCCCCACTCCTTTGGATAGAAAGAATTAGCTTAGATAGAAAAGTGCTTTGCATGTCCATGGTGCTATGAACTTTTTCCTTTATTAGGCACAGTCTTGTTGAAAAATTCATGCATTTGTCTCTTCCATTCCCTAATATTCAAGGTAGCCTATTCAAAATGCTACCTTGACATTGTGGATGAAGGTAGTTTAATGATGTTACTCAGGAAAAGTAGTATTTTTATTCAATTAAAGATTATTTTTGTTTAGTCTTTAAGCAGAAAGATATTCTTCCCACCACTATCATCCCAGCATCTAGGGAACACAAATTACATAGACTAAAAAATCACATGTATATTATTATAGAAACAATACATTACATGTACTAAGTATTTATGGTTAAGAAGAAAAACTACAAAATAGGTAAAGAAATCTTATGTTACTTGCTTTTATTTATTGACTTGTATTTTACTACAATATGAGTCCCTTTCATGTAAGTTCCTTGAAGCTCTCTGGCTCACTACTGTGTATGTTGAGCTGAGGACAAGGCCTGGTGCTTCAATAAATGTTTGTTGGAAAAACAAATCAATAATAAGAGTCCTGTAGCAAGGGGTTAGTATTCCAGCATGGATCACTCTGATGGGAGGAGAGCATACAGAGTATTTAAAAAGAAATGAGAAGAATTTCAAACCCACAACATGATAGTTCTATAAGCCACAAAAATATAGGAAGAATCTTTAAAATAGGATACCTGAACCCATACCATATACTTTATGGTTTATTACATTGGTAGATGTAGGTACACCAAACTGAGTATATATAACAGCTGAAATCAGAAAGTCTTAGAAAGAGATTTGGGGTTTATCCAACATGGTTAAATATTAGAAGAGATAGATTCACAGGCTCTACTCAACACACACACACCCTCTATATACAGCCCACCAAAAGAAAATTCCCCTGTTGGAAAATCAGTGGGAACGTTCGTTTATCACTGAGTCACAAACAGAGGGATGAATTATAAGGTAGGGTTTCAAAAATCATTTCTCTCTGGTGAAATGTATATCATTGAAAGGGAGACAGTTTATACACAAAAGTGGAGGAGGAATTGATAATGTAACTTACATGAATTTCTTTTTTAAAGAAAGGGGGGGAGAGAGATTGGGAGAGAGAAAGAGAGAAGCAAATTTTATTTAGTTTTTTATGCGACTTTCATTCCTCGGACACTTCATTTTGTACGTGGTGCTGGGGTTTGAACTCACATACTCGTGCATGCCAGGAAGCACGGTAATCACCATGCCACCGCCCCAGCCCCTTATGTGAGTTTCTTTGAAGAAAGCTAACCCAGGGCCGTAACTAACTGGTATTTATCCCATTGATAAGAAAACTAAAATTTTTGTTTGTCTTCAGTTATATTTTTTGCTACTAGACAGTACTTTTTCTACATATAAAATACTAGTTTTTAATGGAAATATGTCAACCATATGGTAAGGTACTTTTTAAATTCTTGATAAAAGTATGTCAAAGTGAATTTTATGTGATTAAAATTTAAATGTTATTTTAGGTAAACAATTTTTTTCTTTGAGTTCAGAATGCTACAGATAGATGCACCCTCTTAAATTTGGAAAACAGTTCTTTGGTTATTTATGCCTGGTTTCAATGAAATTTTTGTTTTCTTTCTGGAAAAAAACACAGTGGATAGTGGCTATGGTTTCTTTGTATTTTAACAGAGAAGAGAAAAAAGAAAAAAGGCTAAATTTGAGTACTTATACTGGGAATTCAAATATTTTTTAATCATATATTAGAATGTGGGGTTCATTTCTATTTTGAGAATGCAAGGGAATAAATAGTGAAATTATGCTACTGTACTTCAAAGTTATGAATTTAAGTTAGTAAGACCCTTACCTTTTGCAGCTTACCTGCCATACTCTTCACATTTTTCTCTAATTTGTACTCATATTGCCTACTGACAGTTTATGATATCACCTCTCAGATCCCAAACAACAATCTATGTTGAAGTACCCTTTTTAAAATTATGGTAACTCTGGCTCATTTGGTCTTAGGTTGATAGGTTAATTAACTTTTTATGTCCAAATGACTGAATTGCATGCTATACTAATGAATAAAACTAGACAGAGTGAACAAAATGATTTGTCATCTACTTTGATAATGTTCCATTGGAAAACAATCTTCCTAATGATAACTTTTTGCAGGGTGTAAAATGACCTCTAGCTTGTCACAGAGGACTCAAAATTCTGTTGTCGAACATTTATTCTGCATAGCTCCTGACTATATACTCCTCTCTTTCATCTTGGACTTTACAGAAAAATTAACACCTCAGTTCCAAGAATGAACCGGCACATTAGCCATGCTCTGAAATGTTTGCTGACCTTTCTGAGATGTTTGCTTGCCCCTTCCATGCATAAAACTGCACACGCTTTTCTGGTTCTGTGTTAGAGTTCATCCAGGAACAGGTATTGAACTCCTGCTATGCATAGCATGGTACTAGAATTTAGTAAAATTTTGAAAAATACATATAGGAAGCTGGACATGGTGGCACATGTCTGTAATCCCAGTGGTTTAGGAGGCTGAGCCAAGAGGATTGCAAGTTCAAAGCCAGCCTTAGCAACTTAGTGAGGTTCTAAGCAATTTAGTGAGACCCTTTCTCAAAATAAAAAGGACTGGTTTAGTGGTTAAGTGGCCCTGTACAAAAAACAAACGAACAAAGACAAACCGTAGAGGAACTTCTGGTTTCTAATTCTGATTCTACATTTAAGGAGTTTGGACGTTGCTACTGCATAATAACAAAAGCTGAACAGCCTGAAAAATCCATAAGCTACTTGGATCTGTAAGAGAGAGCACAGGACAAACTAGGCACCCAAGATTGGAGAGAGAGACATGTAAGCACAGTAAAGTCTCACTGAAAGGAGTAATGGTAAGGAACTACTGTGGGAATCAGTGCCAGGGCAGGAAACTGTGAACTGTAATTGAGGAACTGCTGGAGGCACAATGTGGACTAGTCTGAGCATTAAAACTTCAGGGAGACCTGGGGCAGAGGCCACAACCTTTTAAGATTCACCTCTAGGTGGGTGACTAGATTCCCACAACAAATAATAGAAGAATATCCACTTGTACCTCTGACAAGGGGAGAGGAAGAGGAACCATTTTGAAATATGCCAGACCACTCTGTTCTTAGTGGAATGTGTCCTCAGGAAAAACAGGTTAACCAGAGCCTATTCTGTCAGGACGTTACCAGAGTCTAACTGACCAGGTTGCAGGAAAACACCCAACTACAACTCCAGACTCTTTTGGCCTTTTAGTAGCCCTTACTATTCCCAGAGAGAAAAGAAAAATGGAACATCACTTGCAAAGTTCAGAGTCCAGAGACACGAACTCACTCAGCATCTGAGACCTAATTATAGGGCTATGGAGTTCCCCTGGCCTTCTGCCTTGTTACCACATTACTAAAGACCTAGTTACTTATTTGGCTATCGAGCAAAGATTCCAAGACATATTAAATGGCAAAAAACACAACCTGAAGAGACAGAGGAAGGATGTTTGAATTATCAGACCAGAGATTAAAAACGAAGCAAAACAAAAAACGATGATTAATATCATAAGGAAACTAATAATAAAGTAGGCAATCTGCACAAACAGATGGGTAATGTATGAAGAAAAGAGGAAATCCTAAGGAAGAACTAAAACCAGACAGAAATAAAGATGTCTTCAATGGGATTATTAATAGAAAGGACATGACTGAGAAAGAAATTCTTGATCTTGAACTATATCAGTAGAAACCTCCAAAACTGAAAAATAAAAGAATACAGGCTTGAAGAGAGACTGAGTAAAGACAGTATTCAAAAATTTCTAGAGAAGTTGTAGCATGTGTTAACAGGAATGCTAGAGGAAAAGAAAGAAAGGGACAGAAGAAATACGTGAATCAGTAATGACGGAGAATATTCTCATATTCATATCAGACCCCAGACCACAGATGCAAGAATCTCAGAGAACAAAAGCAGGAGGAATTCCACCCCCAAGCACAAAGAAGTACACCTAACCGCATCATTTTAAAACTACAGAAAATCAAAGATACAGTCCTGAGAGGAGCTGTGATTATTGGGGGGCACTTTACCTATAAAGGAAAAAAGACAAGAATCACATCTGACTTCTCAGAAATGACATAAGTATGAAGAGAGGACTGAAAATGTTGAGAGAAAAAGCAAAATCGTACCAACCAAGAATTCTGTTCTCTAAAACAAATCAGAAGTACTTTCTCAGAGAGAGAAAAAAAAAAAGAGAATTTATTGCCAGGAGATCAGCTTTGAAAAAATATGCTAAAATTTCATCAGAGGGGCTGGAGCGGTGCCTCCCTTGTTATGGCGTTTGTCTGGCATATGTGAGGACGTGGGTTCAAAGCCCAGTACTACATACACAACAAAGTGACCGAGGAATGAAAGTCACATGAAAAACTGAATAAGAATTGCTTCTCCCTTTCTCTTTCTATGTCTCTCCCTCACTGTCCCCCCTCTCTCTTTTTAAAGGTTATCAGAGAGAAAAAATGATGATTTATATGTGGAGTGAGAGACAGCAATGATATGAGGGGGAGACAAAATGGCATTAGTATTATTTTACTATTACAAAGTACTTGCACCCTGGAAGCGGGTACCATGTTGCTTGAAAATAGACTTGGATCAGTCACAGATGTATGTTGGATACACTAAGGCAAAAGCTAAAAATTTTTATAAAGTAGTATCACTGATATACTAAAAAAAGAACAAAAATGGAAGCATGAAAACTCCATTACAACAAGTGGGTTCATCAACTGTAAGGATGCACGCCCAAGCAGGGGATTTTGATAATGGGAGAGGCTGTACATGTGTAAGGCCGGGAGACATGTGGGCCTTGCTAGGCTTCATTTTAATTACTGTGAATGGAAAACTACTACAAAAAGTATTTTTAAATGTATACATTTCTAATAGTTATAAAATGTGGTCTATAAGTGAGTATCAAGATTTTAGAGAGAACAGGTAGGTAATAGAGATAGGAAACAGGTGGGAGATTCTGAGGTTCTTACAAATAAGGCATCATTGAAGATGCTCATTAGAAATAAAAATTAATACATTGGAGGCTGGAGTGGTGGCTTAGCAGTGGAGCATGTGCCTGGCATGCACGAGGACCCAGGTTTGAACTCCAGCACCACTTACAGAACTGACAGAAAAACAACTAAATGAAAAAATAAATAAAATCAATTCTTTCTCTCACTCTCTTAAAAATAAAGTAAAAAACTGAATAAAATGTGACTCAAAGTTTTCAACATGTGGGTAAAAGGCCTAAAATTGTTTTCTCATACTTATATAATTCACAAATTATTTGTGAATTTTTGAATGTTGTAATATGAGATATCTAATTGAATTTTCAATGCAGTTTCTGATTGTATTTAGTTATCTTCAACTACTGTATTTAGTATGCTGAAAGAAAAACTTATTCTGTAAATGGCCCTATGAAACAGAAATGGTTGGTTTTGTCTTTAGGTGGACCTGGATTTGAATTCAAGCTCAATCACTTACAACTTATGAGACAATGGGAAAGTAATTTATAGTCTTTGGTTCCAATTATCTTATTTATCTACAGAATTAAGGTATTTGAAATTGAGAAATTTAGAAATCCTACAACAAGCAACATTATCAGAGAAGAGAGAGAAGGATAAAGCAGGGTTTTGGAAATGGAAGAATGAACTGTGGAGATATTGAGAGTGGGAAAGATAAAGTAAGTGGAGAAAATTCTTGGAAAAAAGTCAGGAAAGAGATAAAGATAGGCAAAGAGTATCTATGGAAAAATAGAAATTCTAAGTGTAGATTTTTCTATAATTTGCTGTATTACATGTGCTTAAATACTGTTCTGTCCCTTTGTTAACTACTTAGTAAATAATTTATTCCCTATTTCTAAGAGAATGGATTTTTTTCTTTGGATGATAAAGAGAGGAGTTAAATTCTGCTAGTGGTTTATTTTTTTCTTTTGATATTGGGGTACTGTGGCTGATTTATCTTCGTATTGCCAGAACCCAGGAATACAGAGTTTTTCTTCGAATTCAAGATCACGCTACATTGTTCTGAAATTCCTCCACAAAAACAAGGAGGAAAAAAGTGTTTTGTGGATAAAACATTCAGAAAATAGTGTACTCATTCTTTACTACAGATTTTAGTACCATTACAAGATATTGTGCACAGAGAAGTTTCTAGATGGATATGTGAACTCATGCCAAAAATTAAACTTTTTTACACAGCTATTTATAAACTTTAATGAATAGTCTATAAAGTATGTTTAGAAACTACTAACTTGAAGCATAATTGTACCTGGAAAATGGCTAAATACTTTTAAAGGCTATTATTTATAAACTATTATAACAAATGGATTAGAAAGTACCATCTTTTCATGATATTTTCATGTAATAGGACTCTAGGTTCTGTCAGAAAGTCTCCCTTTTGACCTGAACTTACTCTTGTATGTTCTTTCACTCTCGTTTATTCAGCTTACCAGGAATGTGCTACAAAATTCAATCACAAAAAGTTTGTTTTGATGAATCAATTAAAGAATCAATTAAAAGATTAATTATAGACACCTATAATTTTGAGCTTCAACACAACTTAGAAAATTATTTTAATTCAGAGTGCACTCAGGATATTAGGGGATGTATTTATGTTTGTACACTATAGATGTCTGCTTGTCTCACATACTCAAGAGATGACTTTAAAATCTATCAGACAGGCATGGAGAAATATGTATGATTAACATATATTTTCTCTTTCTCCTCATTCTTCTTTGTTGAAAATTGACTTCCTGTGGAGATTTTTATTTCCACAAGGTTATACTCGCTTTTCTAAAGTTGTATTTTGTTTTTAATTAACATAATATTTGTATATATTTATGGGGTACAATGTGCTGATTCAACATACATATGTATTGTGTAGTAATCAAAGCATTCAGCATATTTATCACTTCAAACATTCATTGTTTCTTTGTTGTGAGAATAGTAAGAATCTGTTTTTCCACTTGTTTTGAAATATACATCACAATATGGTTTGGCGTTGTCACCACACTGTGCCAAAGGGATCCAGAACTTTCTCCTTCTAACGGTTACTTTGTACCTGTTGAACGGTAGCTTCCTATCCCCAACCCTGCTCTACCCGGCCTCTCATAACCACTGTTCGACCATAACAGAGAATGAAATCCTGTCTTCTGTGGCAACAGGGACAAGCCTAGGGTACTTTATGTTAAATGAAATGAGCCAGACACAGAAAGACAAATGCTGCAAGATCTCATTCATTTGTGGCATCTAAAAGAGCTGACCTCATAGAAAGACAGAGTAGGATGGTAGTCCCAGCAGCTATTCACTTCAAGTCGCACTTGACTTTGATGACAGAATGTCTGTCTGATTTCATCCACAAGGCACCAGCAAGAATTTGAAGAATAGGGTCCCCTGGTTGCAGATGCTCCTCACAAGAAATAAAAATTCTCCCTGAGCTGACGTGTTCCTGGGTTCTCCAAGGGTGTGAACAGAAAGCACAGCATGAAGCACCACAGGAACTGAGGCTCACTTCATGATTTTGTGTGCAAAGTAAATAAAATTCTATAAATTTTGAGGATGAGACAAATCAAAGTTTTTCAGGTAAATTAATCTAACTGAATGTCAGAGGCATTGAGACATTTGTGACAACAGAGTTAAGGGACAGCCACAAAATCCCTAGATGCTTTCCTTCCACAGCACTGTGCTGATGTGGTATTCCATCTTTGCATCTGGGAGGAGTGCAATATTCAAAAGATCATGAAAACACTTCCAATGTTTGGAACTATTAATCAGTTCCCTTTTACCTTTAATTCAGCCAGATTAGGGGTTGAGTTTTTATAGGCAGATCCAGGAAGTTGTCCTTACTGTCTAAGTTCCAAACCATTGGGGCCCAAATAATGCTTTCACTGATCAAAAACAGCCTGTGTAATCATATGTTTTCAGGAGTTGGTGCTGATTTATTCTGTTTCCAAGCAGTGGGCTGTGTGATAACTGCTTAAAAGTATGTAGAAAACCTAATCAGGAGTGCCCTCCTGCCTTTTGAGAGCTGGCAAAGAAAAAAAAAAAAAACCACCATCACACTCCATCCAAAATGAAGGGCAGCTGAAAGCCAACAAAGTCCAACCTTCCGCTTGGTGGTAAAGCTTGAATTTTCCACCCACATCACAGCTGGCTTCTTGAGTTGTCACATCATTGTCACCTACAAAGCATTCTTTGCCTGCGATAATTTGGCAGAGTCTCCCACCCTGTGTCACTGGAATGCAGCCAAGCTTTCTGTGTGGATGTTACCTTGGAGGGAGCTCACATGGCTGTTGGAAGTGGGGCTAATTGAAGGAGGGTGATTCTGAGCAGTTTAAATGACAAAATCGCCTTTTGGGTGCAACAATTTAATATTCAGGATGTTAGAAGCACTGCATATACTTTTTTTCATGCAGTAAAAAGCTCTATAAATAATATGCTGTTTGCTTATTTTTTTTCTTTTTCATTTCATTGGAATGTAGCCATTACAAGTAAGGAAACACCTATCATCAAAGGAGTCTAGTAGACCACAAAGCTGAGCTCCCCAAAGACTTATTTTGAAAATGGGAGCATCTATTCACAAATCAGAGCACTTTGCCATTTTGACCCAAGAGTAGGCTCACTCAGCAGTATTGTGGTATTTAATATAGGATAATAGTGAGAATGGCAAGTCAGCATACTGATTTCTACTATAAACCTTTATGATTAAGAGTAAACAGTTATCATTGTATGGGTTTTAATCTGCTCCCCCTCCCCAGGTTAAAAGAAGAGAACTGCTCCTGAAAAATTTATTAATGAATTAGAAAAAGCTGAAGTTCCAGTTGTGTATCTTGGCACAGTACAATAGAGCTGTCTTGTCATGATATTAGAGGTCAGGGGAGTGGCTGACCAGTACCTGTGTGAACGCAGAGTTGACCAATGAAGCACTCTGCCCTCAGATGCAGAGTTATGGTCCGCACCACCATTCCAAGGAAAGATATGGAAGGAAAAAAGGAAAATGCTTATTCATTGCAGAGAGTTCTCCCACCAGCTACCTGGATCAGTTGACCAGGACTTTTGTTCATGGACAGAAACCAACGTCCAGAGGGCACCAAGCATTCAGAGAAAGAGTAGAAGAGTAAAGCCTAGACAGACAGAACAAGTAATATGAAAGGGAACAGAATTACTTTGTGAACTGGAACAAACAGTTCCAGATAGGTTTTATTCTATGAAACAAGAGTGGGTTGCTTTTAAAAAGAATCATGACAGACCAAAAAAACTATTTCCAAAAGTAGAGTGGATTTCCAAAAAGAAAAAAAATTAATACAGAACTGAAAGACTTAGAAGAGGAAATCTAAAATGAAGAGCAAGATGACATAGAAATAGAAAATAGGGCAAAATATAAGAAGCATAGAAAGCCCAGCATTTATCTGATAATGAATTGAAAGGAAACCAAATATAAAATTTCTAGGAGGAAAAAAAGTAAAGAAATGACAGAAAGGGATCTTTGTGAAATAAGAAAGAAAATGTAAGTTTTAAGCATATTATGTACATTTTTTCTTTTCAAAAAACAATCAAAGCAAGTTGCAGAATAATACAAATGATGTGTTGCTGTTATTAAAAGTTCTATAGTGTGCAATATTACATTATTGCAATATTACAACAAATATGATCTTATAACACTTTGATACGTATTCCTTATAGGACGCATAGATATATAGCAAAATAATAAAAAAGTGCAAGAGCAGGAGAAATATAACACATGGTGGTGATTAACTAAGGAGAGAGGCAGGAAAAGAATGGGTATGGAGAGGGCTCACTGAGGCCTCAACTATATCTGCAACTTTTAACGAGAGAAACAAAGATAGGTAAATGTAGTATTATTTTATGACTTAATAAAGCTGAGTGCTAGATTCAGGAATAGTTGTTATAAATTCATAATTTTCAAAATAAATAAAGCTCCACATACAAATAAGAGTCATGAACTTCCTGATAAAATGCCTTAAAAAACAATGGTTTCTAGGTAATATTTCTCCTTCCTTTTGTTTTTACTGATAGAACAAACTAGAATCTAGAGAGGTCATCTTGGTGTAAAGTTTGAGAAGGAAGTGGAATAAGGAGATCTCCACATTCCTATTCATGGAATATGTGAGGCTCAGTGTGGGAGTTGCCTATTTCCTTAGAGTGATCAATCTTTGAGAGAAAAATTTATCTATGTGTTGGTGAAATTTATTGGCTCAAGAGTAAACTGTTCAATGAATTGGGAAGGAAGAGACTACCACTCTATATAGATAATTGTGCACTTTCTGCCTGATTCACACAGCATTTACTTTGTGCATATAATAATGGGAAATTCCATTCATTTTGCCCATTGAAGGCTAGCCAGAAGCCTGCAGATCCTGGGAGGGTAGTACAGAACTTCACTGTACTTTTCTCCTCAAATCACTCCTCAGTCCATACATGGCTAGACTAGTGCCATGTTTGACCGGAGAAGCGGCAATAACGACACACACACGCTTGTTGCTTGCTTGCAGAGATCTCTCGCGCGCTCTCTCTTTATTCAGGAAGTTGCACCGCTTATATATCAAAGGTAACCCAATCAGCAGGTTGTTGCTACGAGGAAGAAAACTCTGCTGCTGGCTCCTATTGGTTGTCTCTAGATGGTCAGATATTGCAAGCATACGAACCAGGAACAGCACGAGGTCAGCTGACTTGGCTTGGCTAGCTGCCAGCCACCATCTTAAAGCTGCCTGCGTGGCATGGGCCCCTGGGTGCCGCCCGCCACATCTCCCCCTTTTTGTTTAAGACGAGACCGTGCCTGTCTTAGGTTGCCAGGATAGAGCTACATTCTTACCCGTCATTGGGTGTTGAAGTACAACTTCTTCAATCCCTGTCTTAGGTTGATATGTGCTCTTCCTGGTCTGATCCCTCTTTGACTACCAGTATAGCATGCTCAGCCATACTTCAGGGGAGTGGCCAGCATCGATGGCTAGCAAAGCTTGGCATAGAATTGCTGTCTGTTTACACTGGTTACCATGTAGCTTGCACATCCATCACACACCGATGCCAGATATGAGACACAGGGAACCACCAAAAGCCAGGAAGCCAAACCAATTTCTTCCCCAAGCAACAACAGATTAGAAATCCTACCATCAGTGATCATAGAAACAGAGGATATAACCGTACAAGCAATAATAAAACAAAAGTTATGAGACAAGTTTTGCATCAAGTTAGTT
>PVKS010002698.1:63742-114441 GCA_004027875.1 Aplodontia rufa | reverse complement strand
TGCCATAAAGCTAAAAAGCTTTTGTACTGCCAAGGAAACAAACAAAAGAGTCAAGAGGTGCCTTATGGAAAGGAAGAAAATCATGGACTATGATTCCTCTGACAGGGGCCTCATATCCAGAATCTACAAAATCCTAAAAAATGTCAACTACAAAAACACCAACAGCCCAATTGATAAATGGGCCAAAGAGCTAAATAGAAACTTCTCACCAGAGGACATTGATCAAGCCAATGAATACATGAGAAAGTGCTCTAAATCTCTAGTAATCAGAGAAATGCAAATGAAAACCACATTAAGATATCACCTTATGGCAGTAAGAATGACAAAGATGAAGAAAATAAACAATAATAGATGCTGGAGGGGCTGTGGAGAGATAGGCACACTAACACACTGTTGGTGGAGATGCAGACTGGTACAGTCCCTCTGGAAAGCAGTGTGGAGAATCCTTAAAAAATTAGGGATGACTCCACCATATGACCTGGCTATTCCACTCCTGGGTATCTTTCCAGGGGACTTAGAATCAGCACATTATAGTGACACAGCAATATCTATGTTCATGGCAGCACAATTTACTATTGCTAGGCTATGGAAACAACCCCGATGTCCCTCACTGGAAGAATGGATCCAAAAACTGTGCTACATTTATACCATGGAATATTACACAGCAATTAGAAACAATGATATTGCAGCCTTTGAAGGTAAATGGATGGCTATGGAAGAGATCATGATGAGTAAAATCAGCTTAACCCAGAGATCTAAGGGTCGATTGTCCCCACTCATCTGTGGAGGTGGGGACTAGACCCTGGACAGTGAGAAAGTTGGTCTATTAGCATGTGTTAAATCCAGACAAGATGTAATGTTTTACAACCTAATACTTTTTTTAGAGATATAGTGGGAAGGGGAAGGCGGGATAAGGGAGGGTAATTGGGGGGGCACTCCTGAGGGTAATTGCAATATCCAGAATATATACACATTTTATATTATTTTGTTAAAAACTTGAATGGTTGTTCAAAAATTTAAAAAAAAAAGGCCAATATATTAGTTTCTCTTTGGAAAAGAATAGGGCTTTTTGCAGGGCTTTATAGTAACTATGTTGGGATAGATAGTTAAATGGAAATATAGTGGAAATATCAATGGATTTACAGTTGGTGTTAGAATACAAATTTGTAACAAAAATCCAGATGTAACAGTGTCTTAAACATGAGAAAACAATAGCTTAATGACAAAAATTATTTCTTTGAATATAACTAAATTGGGCAAATGTGGCAAGTATACAGAATTAGGACCCAAGGACCCTTTTATATTGGTACCCTATCCCATGCAATATATGACCTCCATCTTATGGCTAGGGTGGCATCTTCAGCTTCTACCATCCTAAGTATATAAGCAAGAAGTGTAAACAAAACGAGGAGGGCATTACATTTCTTAGGTGCACGATCTGGAAGTGACACATACCACTTTTTTCCAGACCCCGTTGATCAGAACTTAGTCAATCAGCTAAATATAATTATAAAAGAGACTAAGAAATTTAGCCTTCAGATGTGCAGCCATGTGAACCACTTATAAAAGGTAAGAAGTGGAAGAACTTAACTGGACAACAAACAGTATACAATTGACTCAGTTCTATAACAATGGCACCTATTGAACACTATCAAAATCTTCTGCCTTTAACTGTACTTGACATCCTAAAATCTATGAATGTTATCATTAAGCAAATATCAAAACTAAATGAATATCACATAAGAATGCAATTATAAAACATTTAATTATGAATATTGTATGTTATAAAATGTGCCTTATATTAATGAACAAGTTTTTTTTATTTGATATTGTGTTAAAGACAGATTTCCCAGTTGGTTACTTTCTATATCAAGTCTATTCATTGCTTTGTTTTTCTAACATTCTTGAGTCAGTATTCCACACATTACCCTACCTAGCTGCTCAAATATTGTAATACACTTACCCATGAACACTGCCCCACACTGCTTTGAGAATCATCACTGTGAGAAATGGGTAGTCAGAGACACTTCCTGAGCAATGGAATGGTAATCAAAACAACACCTGAATGAAATTAATACAGTAGTTTTTTTGCAAGATTACTTGGGAGACCAGCTATCTAGCTCCTGAGATGGTACAGTGTGCTTTCTGAGTGCTTAACATTCACACTCACCTGAATGTGAACCTAGGCTGCTGGCTTTACCAAGGCCATAAATCCAAAGCATGTGATCTGATAAGCTTCAGTTTCTTCATCTAAACTTATTCTGTCCAAAATGGTTCCCACTAGCCACATGTGACTATTGGGCACTTGAAATTTACTTTGTCTTAATGAAATGGGCCATCAAAAGTATAAAATAAATGTAACAATTCAGAGTTTAAAAAGAGAATGTGAAATATTTTCTCAATAATTTTATACTGACTACCTATCCAAATAATATGTTAGATAGCTAAAGCTAAATAAATTATTGTTTCAAAATTAATTTCATCTGTCTCAAAAATTTTAAGTGGCTATTACAAAATTTAAAAATCACAAATGTGGCATATATTACAGTTCTTCTGGAAGGAGTTCCTCTCTAATATAGGAAATAACAATAGTATATACCTCACCAGGTTGCATAACAGAAGCCAAACAACCTGGTATATGCATTGTTAGGTGTGCAGTAAGAGTTCAAAGAAAGCGAGTTACCATTCTTAAGCTCTTAGAGTTGGAAGAGACCTAAGCAAGGAGCTTCTTTCCAATTGGTGCCTGGTCACCACGGCATCAGGTAGGGATCAGAGTGAAGGGGGAGCTACAGCAGCTCTGCAGAAATGGAAGAAGGAGCTGAAGGTAGAAGGGTACAAGCTATGACTTGGTTAAGCTAAGAGGATGACCTAGAATGTACTCTTAAATAGAAAACAAATACCATCAAGAAATTTCCTTTGGTCCTAGTACATGTGAATATTCCTCTAACCAGAGAAAGAGTACAATTTTAGATAGTTATTGTCAAGGTAAATAATGAGATTATTAAATAATAAGACTTATTTTCTCAAGGTTTTGCAACAAATACTGTTTAATGGGAATTTTAGAGAAATGGGAAGGGAAAATAAGAGGAAATCCATTTTGGAGTTCATCCTTCACGAGAGGGCCAATAAGAACTGAAGCCTTGTGTAAACTGACTTTCACTGAGGGGTATTAAAAGGATTTCAGGTTTGTTTTAAAATGATTCTAGTATCTCTAACTACTTCAAAGCAAAAATTCTAAAGTTTAATTTCAGAGTCAAGGTCACTGGGGAAAAAAAGGATTTCATAAAACTATGAATTCACTTTTAAAATATTACCTAGCCTTCCAACATATTTTAGTTTTTATTTCACCTAACTATGTTTTCTTTCTCTATAGTTTACATAAGGTTGAGGCGTAATTTGGATGCTTATAAATATGAGTATCATTAGGTACTTGCTTTAACACATAAGTTAAGAATATCAGAAATCTCCTATTCAAGAATATTTTAAAGACTGGTCTATAGGCCAACCACCCTGCCTCATAAGACTCTGGGCTCTGAAGCAGATTTTCTGGGTTTTCATAATACTATAAAGAAAGGATGTTTGTGACCCTAGGAAAGCTTTGTAAATCTCTTTAATCCTCAATTTTCTCATATATATGAAAATAGACATTTAAAAGTATCTACCTCCCAGAGTTGTTACTAAATTCATTCATTGCTTGAAACAGAATCTGAAATATTAACTACTATCCAAAATGGCTTCAATTTCTGTATTGTGTACAAAAGAATAAAGGCATGTTCAAGACCAATCAATATATATTGTTTTGACACATGATTCTTTAACCTACAATTTCTTCTTTTCTCCATCTGAACTTCTGATATGTACCTAGTGTTATCTTATTCAAACAATTATTCACATATCTTGAAACATACTATGAAATTGTTATCAAGATAGCCTGAGCTTTCTAGAAACCACTGAAGGTCTGTGACAGAAAGGTCTATAAGAAAATATTCTCAAACAGATTTGTCACCAGTGGAAGGGGGAAAAAATAACTGGAAATCCATGTAACATTTTCTGCTTTAAATGTTAGAAAGTAATCTACAGTTGCATATTACTTGGGAAATGTAAAATGCAGATAATGTACAATTTGTTGGTAGTTTCATGAAATGTTACTTAAAAAATCAACCACAAAAATTAGAAATGAGAGCTGGAGAAGTGGCTCAATGGTAGAGTGCCTCCCTGGAATGAGCAAGGACTCAGGTTTGAACGCCAACACCACATACACAGCTAAGTATTGGAAAAACAAAAACCAGATGAAAACATAAGATAAATAAAACTGATTTTCGCTTTCTCTCTGACATTCTCTCTTTCTCTTTAAAAAAAAAAATAGAAATGAATGTGTACTTGTATGAGAGGAATTGTAAACCATGAAAAGAATCATCATTTTCAACAGGGATTTGCCAGAAAGGCCCCCTCTTAAATAGTTTATTACTTCTAATTAAAAGAAAAAATTTAAGTTTAAATTCTTTAGTTCTTTTATTTGTTTTAATTTTCTTCTTTCTCATTGATGTACTGACATTAAAAAAAAACTTCATGAAAACAGAATTTATTTTCTTTAATTAAAATTAATGCTTATTTGGAATTAAGAAAGGATGGGTAGAGGACAGCTATGGGCCTAAGGAACTGTCAGCTTCTTTTTCATTCCCTAGCCCTCTAGGTCTTTTCCTGCACATTTCTGCTATACTATCCAAACTGATACAGACACAGATACAAGGTCTCTATGTTATAACCCTCAAACAAGGGAACAGAATCCAGGTTGGTACAAAGCTACCTGACAACACTAACAGCCACTGAAAACACTGATTATAACAATATACCAATACAATTACTGTTTGGGATATATTTATTTTTCCTGTGCTGTGGGTGCAGAAGCACATCTGAGCCACAGGTGTGGAACCAACACTACCGAACAGATGAGGAAGGTGAGGGTCAGAAAGCGGTACACAGCCAGGAGGCGCAAACCCAGAATGCTATGGATGAGTTCTACTCAGACACTATGAGTAAAAATTGAGTCCATCCTGGCACTAGATGATATACCTCAAGTGACTTGCACAAAAGGCATTATATCATGCTTTCTATTCCCAACCCTTCTTACTCTAGTCTCTTAAAAAAAAAAAGAAAATAGAAAACCCAAACTGTCTGGACCAGTAATCTGAGTAAAATCTGAGATGTTAAACAGATTACAGTAGGAAAGTAATCTATGCACTGGCTCACTGTCACACGCCCTTAATAAACTAAACTAAACAGCCACAATTTATGTTGCAGGGGCTTAAAATATCCATATATTTTTTAACATTTAGGATTCTTAAGTGGACTGGATATTTTAGATCAATAATGCTGACAATTTACTAACTTTTGCCTGGCTTTGATATATATTATAACTATCAGCAGTCTATCTCTTGAAGAAGGCAAAGAAAGAAGTAATGAAGATTAGGCTCAAGTCTACCTTCCAAGAAAGTGGCCTTTAATGTTTAAAACACAACAAAGAGAACTTCAAATGAGTAATTTCTGTTTCATGTTTATAATTATCTGATAATCTCTTATGCAACATGTGATCTCCAAACACCCAATCAAATTTTAGCTTTTAAAAACTAAAGCAAAAACATATGCAATTAGGATTTGACAAGTGATTCTGAGTATCTGTACACTTCTGTGAGCAAAATTGAGTTTCTAATATTGGAGCCTGATCATAGTGTTATTTTTTTCCCTAAACAATAAGATCACTATGCTAATAAAGCAAAGCAAATGTGCATATTACTTTGAGAAAACACAAAGTTACAAAGTCTCCATTGTTTGAAATGGAAACACATGTCTTTGCATGTCATTTCAAAAATATCCTTCATAAGCAATAAAGGACACACAACTCTGATGGCAGTTCAAAGCACTCCTAGATGTATCAAATGCATACCACCAGATGGCATCTCAAATCAGGCAACACATTCAGAAATCCTGAGCATTAATAACTGTTACTGAAATGGAATCAGGTTCATGAATTCCAAAATGGACTTTTCATATCAAAATGTCTGACACTTATCACAAAATCCAAAGGAACCCAGCAAGAATACTGTCCATTTGCAAGTACTTTCGAATATAAAGAAACCTATGAATCTGAAAAAGATGGCAGTAAAAGTAAAATAGTGAACTTGATATCAGTTTTGTGAAGAAAACAACAACAGAAAAAGCTCATTACAAATGGAGCCGAAAAAGGAAAAAATAAAAGCCCAATTAATCATTTTAGGTAAAATTATATTTTTATGTTCAACTTTCCTTCCCACTAATCCTCATTTTATTCTTGCACAGAGGTTTGCTTATTGTAAATAAGCAAAAAGATAGTATAGAAGCACAGAGCATTAAGAAAAAACCTAAAGAGAAAAGCTTACAGAAAGAATAAACCAGGACTGGAGGGGTGGCTCAGCAGTATCGCCCTTGCCTGGCATGTGCAAGGACCCCGGTTCAAACCCCAGCACCATGCACACAACTAAGTGTTAGAGCAACCAAAAAAAAAAAAACTAAATAAAGTTGATTCTCTCTTTCTCTCACTCTCCCTCTCTCTCTTAAAAAAAAAAAATCAAAGAAGAAGAACAGGTCAGGTTTACTTCACTGACATATTTGACTAATGAATCTGAAGTTCAAAAGCCATGGTATCCAGCGCTTGATAATGCAACAGCACTGCTGACTCATTATAGATGGGCTGACACCCCAGCCACAATACCAGAGAGGAACAGAAAGACCACAGAAAAGTATATTATATAATATACTGGAGTAAAAAAAAATAACCCTTTGTGTAGACATGAGATTGTTCAGAATATCAAAATAGAATGTTGTTTCTTAAAAAAATCTCTGAAAAAAATCCTAAGTGAAGTTTGTTGTTATTTCTCTACCAACACATCATCAGTTCAACCCTATTTTAGCAAAATACATTTTGCTACAAATGCTATTTTCATATGATAAAAGCAACTTAAAGTGAGATTTATTACCACTTTGCTTTCTCCCTACATATGAATACACACACACACACACACACACAAACAGATATATATAGTTTGCTACATAAACCTTTTAGGATTTCCTGTGAGAAAACAACACCAGATTTTTTGAGAAAAATTTCTCCTCCTCTTCAAAAGATGGACTTAGTTCTCAAACCATTTCATGAATGTTCATGTTACTTCAAGAGACAATCAATGGTCACTCAATTATGTTGCTGGCAATCTGGGCAAAATTCAGGGAAAGGACAAGCTTTTTGACCCCCAAGACAGAAACTAAGATAGGAATAAACTGCCTACAGGCCTCCTATGAGGCAAAACATCTTTCCATTAGAAAGATGCGCACAAAAGCAATTAATGTTCTTAAATAACACACCTTACATAACACACCACTAATTTTAAGTAGTAGTAAAGCAGCTACATCAAAATTTAACACAATCTTTTTCTCACTATTCTAATAATTAAGCCACAGATTCTTCTATGAGAATTTGATTGACAAATTCATGTATTTTATTTATCCAGTACCTCATGTTCAAAACACTCTACTAAGACCAAAATCAAAAAGTTTAGAAAAATCAACAACTTCAGAAAGAGAATAATAAAAAGATAACTGCTATTTAAATGATTAACACACTCATACACACAGACTCATAAAGGTTTCCATTACATTACTATGATGATTTACTCAGTGCATATCAGCAGTGCATTTACATTAAACCTATTCTGAGGGACTGGAGCAGTGGCCCAGGGTTACAACACTTGCCTGGCATGCACAAAGACCTGGGTTTGAACTCCAGCACCATGTATGCAACTAAGTGTCGGAGCAAGGAAGGCCACATGAAAAATTAAATAAAATTCATTCTCTCTTTCTCTCTCACTGTCCCTCTTTCTTAAAAAACAAAAGCAAAAACAAAACTATCTGAAATAGGAAAACAACTACAAACCAAAATACAAGATCCACATCCTCTATGTTTAACATTTAGTGGGGCAATAAGATAAAACAAACAAAAAACGGTTCAGGGCAACAGAGCTAAATATCATGCTGCAGGTGGCTACTCCAAACTCATGGACTTGTAAAATTAGCCTCTAACCCAAATAAAATGCAAGTAGATACAGATGAACTACCTGGGTTTTCATCCTAGTGCTGGTGCTCACCACCTGGGTAACTGCAATAAGGACACTCAAGTTCACCAAGCTTCAATTTGCACACTCCTAAAATGGAGGTGAAGACATTACTTTCTTCATAGGGATCTGTGAATACTAAGGGTTAAAAAGCACAGTATTTATAATAGTGAATGGTAATAAAAAGTTTTTTTTTAAAGTTTACAAAAAAGTCATTAATTGATTCACCAAAAATCCATAAATAAGAATTACCATCTATTGTCACCATGTGACACCGTGGTTTTATATACAAAAAAGAAAGAATTCTCACTAAAATGAAAAAAGATAAGTCCATTAATAGCTCAGTAAAAACTTCATCAAGGACCAGCACCAGTTCTCAACCAGCCTTCAGGATGGTCCATTATAGCTCACAAGGGTTGCTGCCTCAGCAGGGGAAGAGCATTGGTGGGAAACCGGAGCATGAGATTAGATTGGAAACATTGATGCAATCTGAGAAGATAAAAGGAAACGTCTACATTTTTCTTTTAAAATACCTAAGAGACTTTCCTTACCTGGGGGCATTTCAGCATTATCTGAAATACTATTTCTCTTCAAAGTCACAGTAGTAATGATTTTAATATTTTTTAACTTTCTTCAAAAGAATCAGAGTATTATTACTGTTATCTTCAAGTTTTAAAGAATTATGGTTTAGAGAATGTTTATGTTCCTGTGAAAATAATGACAGACATCATACTAAAGCGCTCAAATATATCTCTATTTGTAAAAGTTAACAACTCACTAGAAACTGAAAAGGCCTGGTATATTTAATCTCAAAGGAAAATATGTGTTCTAATATAGTGTAATTGTAATAATCGAGGATATATCCTGTGAATGGTGCTACCTGTTTATTGATGTTAGTAGATTATTACTGTCTTGTGCACACAAAAACTGAATTTCCATGGCTCAGCCACAAAAGTGCAGTTCATTACCCTCAGCTCACTTAAAGATGGTTTTGATCTTCAGCCAATCTTTCTTTACTTTATAGCCTAACCCAGTAGAAGCTTGCTATAGTAAACTCTGAGACAGCATGTAAAGTCCCACGAATGTTAGGTGTTGGGAAAAACTCAGTAAACTCTATTTCCCAAACATGCTAAGCAGTATTGCTATGCCTTGCCTCTTTGTGGTATGGCAATACATTTTAATTTACAATGCAATAATTATAATCAGCAGTCAAAATAATTTATCCCTTCCATTTCTTGAGAATCTTTAGCTTCAGTATTCTTCGTGTTTTCCTGAGTAATGAGCAAGAAAAAAATTCTCATCGAGTGAACTGAGAAAGCACATGAGTTTAACGCTTTAACATACAGGTTGAACAGTGTATACAATACAGCATAATAGTTAAGTATAAGTTAAATAGATGATGTCTGAACAAAGCAAGTTCTTCAGCTTACTAGTGTGAAATGCCAGTCCAAGTACTTAAACCGGTGGATTCCAAAGTATGGTCCCTGATCAAGAGCATCATTTTGACTGGGGAATTTGTTAGATACTCAAATTCGCAGGTCCTACTCCAAACCTAAGAAACCAGACACTCTAAAGGTCAGACCCAGCCCTCTAGGTGATTCTAATCCATGTTTAGGGTTGGAAATATCGATTTTGGCTGAGTTTCCCTGTTCTTATTTGTAAACTGAGCTTCCTACTAACAACCATGCAAGGGCAGAGAGGTGAATGGATCAGTGAAAAGAAATTTGGCTCACATGTGTGACCTCTTATCGGCATTATCCTTAAAAAAAAAAAAAGGCCTAAATTAAGGAGAATAAGGACAATAAAATGATGTGCTGCTGCCACAGGCTGGGACAGAAACATGCTGACTTGCCAGCAGTGGGCCAGGTTCCAAAATAGGCCTCTGGCTGCAAAGCAGGCCCCAAAGATCTGGCCACTGAAATTCCAATGGGCAAAATGCCCCAAAAGGAATATTTTATCCCCACACAGACTAAGATCACACTGCTTCATAATGACAAGTGATAGTATGAGATGAATAAACACTGATCTTTTAGGTCCCAATCAGATTCCATTCCCCACTTAACTCTCCCCAGAGCACAGGCAGGGGAATTCTCCTAATTGACGTCAGCTGCTGTAAAGGAAGGAATGCCATGACCTTAAACTTGGCCACCAGTCCACTCTCACATCCAGGAACAAAGCCAAAGGGTTCTCCTGGCAACTGCCTGACATGCTAAATGGCAGGCCCAGCCACTGAGGGAATCCTTTGCTGCCCCAGAGACAAATCCCCCACTGCAGGAAACAGACAAACCAGAGAGATTAGCAGTTTGCCCAGCTGATGCTGGCCTATCCCCTCAGCCCAGAGCAGCAAATGAGTTCTAAACCACTCTACTCAGCTCCTGGTCTGCCTTTGCCTTAGAAATGAGCAGAATGTTCCCTGCTAAGTAAAGGGGAAAACAGGAAAGTATGAGAAATGCATGAAGAAATGTAGTAAATTGAATTCCTGCATAAACCATTTTGCCATAGTCAAACAGTCTAATAGATATTGATTTTTAAAATACAAACTGAACAGCTGTCTTAAAATCAACTTTGACAGACCTTTTTAAAAAGGACCTGTAATAAAAGTTGGAACCAATCCCCATACCCTGCCAAAGTCATCAAGGCTCCTCTGGCAGAGTATAAAAGGTTCCTAATCAACCTCTTTCCCAAGAGTTCCTCCCCACCCCACCCTAGTTTATCTCATCCAGGATGCTACTCTAGCCACAAATTTCATTATGTGACTCCCCTGCTCAGAGACCGGCTGGCTCCCAGTTGCTTATAGAACATTATTAGATGTAACCCTGACTTTCCAACCTAAGTCTCACTCACCTGCTCCTGCACCTCTCATACCCTTCTGAAACCCTTTCTTTGCACAGAAAACCTCCAAGAACAAGCTTTGCTATTTCACACACACACACACACACACACACACACACACACACAAACAAAAACAAAACCCAATGTCATCAATATACCAATATCAATAGGTTCTGCTCATGTTTTAATCCAGAACATCTTTTCCCAGCACTTTTTTTTTTTAATTGGTCCTGGAAATTGAAGTCTGGGGTGCTACCCCACCAAACTACATCTCTAGCCCTTTTTTGTTTTGTTTTGTTTAGAGACAGGGTCTCATTAAGTCCCTCAGCTGCACAGATGACTCTTGAACTTTGGATCCCTCTGCTTCAGCCTTTCAAGTTCCTGAGATTGGAGGTGTGAGTCACCACACTCAGGCCCTGGCTTTTTTTACAAAGTAAAATTCCCATAATACAAGATCCAGTTCAAATATCATGTAATGTCAACATATTCTTGGCTCTCTAGATTCCCTTCTCTGATTGCCCATACCAATTTTTAGGTACCTCCAATACAAATCTTTAAACATTATATAGTAATTATCTGTTTATGTGTCTAACTCAGCAACTGGACCTTGAATATTCTAGTCAAGGATTACATTTCATACATCAAGCATAGTCCCAAACTTCTAAAACACTTCAAAATTCATCTTCAGATCAGTCAGGATCCCAGCTATTTAAGAGTTTCTTAAACTCAAAAATAGAATACAAAAATCAATGAATACTGTTGAAGAAACCTTAGGCACTTAGAAGGCAGAAAACCTTTTAGCTATAAATTAGCTATATTTACTTATATGCTTCTTAATTTGTTTGAATAAATCTAGGTCACATCCTCTAATTTAATCAACAGTTTGTTGGGCTTTTATTTGGGCAAATAACTGCTTCAGGTTTTCCTGTTACATTCTGAGCCCTTAGAGGGCAGGGACCAGGTCTTATTCACATATGTATAACTCACACCACCTGTACCTGGCAGATGTTCAGTAAATGTTTGTGAAAATGAATTACTGAAATGAGTGGCCAAACTAATATTTGATCATATTTATTTTAATGTTGCATTTGTATGTTTGTAAGGGAATAGAGATAAATTCAACTCAATTTCAGAGTCAAAGAGGAAAAATTCTTTTCTTCAAAAAATGCCTCTAACTCAGAAATACAGTATTCAAATTGAATCATGGAAACAGCTGCCACTCTAATCAGTCAAGTCAGCTTAGAAGAAAGATCAGAACTTGTGGCATGTCCCACCTTGTTTTGATTTGGGACCCATAGAAGATGGCTTGCTGGCCTTCCCAAGTCCACACTCCTACTCTGTGAGGACAAGCCCACACTGCTACCTCGCCCTCTCCTAAGGGACTGTATAGAAAGCCAGGAAAGGCCTAGGCAGCACCCTGGTGCTTCTGTCTTCTTCAAAAAAAAAAAAATACAGAATGTTATGGGGGGAAATCTAAATGAACCCAAAACTTACACTGCTTTACCTGTACTTTAAAGGGGAGGCCTTGTGCATTTAAACATTAAAGAAATGTTCATGGAAAGAAAGGTGATCCAGAGTTCAAATAACTAGAACACTATTTCCAGGTTTCTCTTAAATATGAGTAAAATATGTCAGATGGGTAGCACAACTCCTCCCTAAATATTTAAGAATATACATTTTTATCAATAAAATAAGAAGAAAGGATGAAGAGAAAGCTGAGGAGTAGCTTTGTGTGTAATTAAAATATATTTGATACAGATTTGAGAGTTCACATGCTGAATACACTTATTGTTACATTCTACATGAAAAGTTATTGGGTTTTTATAGTTTCTTTTTTAATATAAAGAGAGAGGGACAGTGAAAGAGAGAGAAAAAAACAATTTTTATTTAGTTTTTCATGCAACCTTCGTTAATACGAGACTTTGCTGAGTACGTGGTGCTGGGGTTTGAACTCATGTACTCGCGCACGCTGGGTAAGTGCGGTAACCTCCTAGCCACTGCTCCAGCCCTATAGTTTCTATCTGGAACGAACTTCCTTACCACTTTTAGAAACTTGACACATCCCCGGTGAGAGATTATATCTTATATCATTTAAAATCCACTAGAAGGTCAGGCATCAGGCTTTTACCCTCCCTAATAAAAGTCCTTGCTTCTTCACAAGTTCCCTTTCGTAACTATGTTATTCTCCTTCTCCCCCACTCCTCTTCTCCCTTCTTCTTCCTTTTCTTCTTTCTTTTCTAAATTTTTAGGTTCTCCATCTTTCTTAAGTGTGGAATTCTGAACTGCATAAAGAATACTTTATTCTGAAGATTTTCAAGTGTAGACTATACCTTTTATTAGACTGCCTAATATCAGCAGTTTACTGATTTAACCAGAGAATAAATTCTAAATGTAAAAATAAATATTAAACTATTTGTTGAGCTGTCCAGATAAAATTAAATCTTAGATATAATCACGTATCATAAAATTTTACTGATAGGTTAGAAGTATAAGTTGAGTATCTGTTATCCAAACTGCTGGGGACCGGAAGTATTTCAAATTTTGGAGTTATTGGATTTAAGAATATTTGCAGATACTTTACCCATTGAACATTCTCAATCTAAAAATCTGAAATCTGAATTGCTCTGAAACCTAGAAAATTTGAGAGCCACCTGATACTCTAAATGTTTAAAATTTCAGAGCATTCCAGACCTCAGAGGTTTCAGTTTCTGGATGCTTGCACTTGATCTCAAGATACAAAGAGCCTGTCATTTTATTTGATCAATGTGTCCTGCTTTTCTTTCGCAATCTTCCCATGTTTCAGCTTTTACTCAGAAAATCATGAACTGGAATACAATACTTAACTTAGCTGCTATGGTCTGAATATTTGTCTTCCCCAGCATTCTAATCCACAGTGGGAGGGTATTTGGAGATATGGACTTGGGGAGGTGTTTAGATCAGGAGGGCAGAATGCTTCTGAATGTGACTGGTGTCTTTCTAAAAGAGGCTCAGAGAGATTCCTTCCCCTTACCCCATGTGAGGAAACAGAAAAGGCACCTCTGTGAACCAGGGAGCCGGCTCTCACCACACACTAAATCCACCAGCACCATGCTCTTAGATTTCTTGGGCTCCAATACTGCGACAAGATTTCTCTTGCTTATGTACCACCCAGTTCATGGTATTTTGTGATAACAGTCTCAATGTATATATGGGGTTTCTAGTGGATTTAATATGAGAATATCATCTCCTTTTAATTTGAGTAATAAAATACATTTTTTTCCTACCCTATCACTATTTTTCCATACCCTCACGTTCCCAGAAAAATGGAAGATCACTACCATGTAACCTGCAGTGGGCTCCTTAGGATCTTGCCTGCATCATGAAAAATAAACATTCCTCTAAAGAAAGATTTCCCTCGCTCAGGTTCTGATTCATTAGTGCCACACATTCTGTGATTTCTCTGTAGTTACTTCTCCACAATCTAAATGGATTTCCCCCCTCTTGGAATGTTATATATAATTAAGTACTGACTTCCTTAGTATCTTTGTATCTATACCTTGAAGTTAATCACCACATTGTCCAGGATCTCACTGGGAAGGGTCAGGTGAGCTTGCTACTAAATCAGGGGGTGATGAATCTGTGCATTTTACAAAGGCCTCTAGACTTCCAGAAACCTCCCTGTGCTCCTTCATGACAGCTGAATCAAGCAAGAGATGACTAAGCCATTCCAGAAAACATATTACCCTAAATATCTACTCTACATGTTTCCCTTTGCTACAATTATCACTTCCATTAACACCCACTGGGCTCATTAGTTAACATGAATTCTTCATGTTAAACTCAATGTGGTAAACTCAATATATATCATGGAATTTGTTCTTATTAAAATGAAAGATTAATGATAGATATTATATAATGCTTATATTATATCATTATGTATATCAATTTATAAATTGATACATTATGTATAATCAATTTATAAAGCAAATTCAATGCTGTGGTTTTTTTTTCCCTTGTACTACTGGGATTGAACACAGGGCCTTGCACATGCTAGATAAGTGCTTTACTACTGAACTACATCCTTAGCCCCCAATATAGATTCTTTTTTTTCTTTTTTAGAAAGAGAGGAACAACTTAAATAAAGTTTTTCACATGGCCTTAGTTGCTCCAACACTTAATTGTGTATGTGATGCTGGGGTTTGAACCTGGGTCCTCCTGCTTGCCAGGCAAGGACCGAAACCTGGCTCCTCGTGCTTGCCAGGCAAGCACCGAAACCGCTGAGCCACCGCTCCAGTCCCCCACTATAGATTCTTAAGTAGTATTTCGATACTTTAAAAATTTATAATTTTAATATGCAAGAAAGTAAAGCATGTTTTGTCCTTGTATTTTCACAGTCTACATGAGTTGGACATTAACAACATGACTCCGTTGTATAATATGAAACCAGGGTTCAAAGTGGCAGGCACTTGGTTAGCCTCATGTCTTGATTTAGTCACCCATGGCCCAATATCAGGTTAAAACTACTAGAGCAGACTTCTCCTGCTGCCTGCCTCAACCCATGTTCATTGTTTTTCTAAGTTAAAAACAAGAAAAATAGCATTGCCAACCAAACATAAAATGTGAATAAGGCCAATTTCTTCAGAACAGGAATCATTAAGGATGTTTTGATTAAAGAACGGTCTGGTCTGATATTCAAGAAAGCCTATTCTTAACAGTCACATTCAAATATAATATGAAGGCCAATGAAGTTATAAGTACATGAATATTGAGAAGAAAGATGCTCTCTTTTGTGTACAGGAGACACTCTTAAATGTCCCCTTCCTTTCAAAAAGAATAATATTCTGTGTCTAAATGTTTTCCCTTTGCCAAAATGAAAATATTTAAGGGAAAAATAAAAAAAAATTCTCTTAAAATGAAAAATTTCAAGTATAGCAAACTCCACAAAGAATAAATCATAATTCTGTGGATATTAGATGCTCTATTTTCTGACAAGATTTAATGTTTATGGCCTAAAAGAAGTGCATTTACACAAAATATGTATCTGTTCATAAAAAGTAACAGAACAAAGACATTAAAAAGGACTTCTCTTCTAGGCACAAAATGCTATAGAAAAGAGAGAAATTCAGACTTCTTCCTAAAGTTGAGTGCTTCTCAAACTTTAAAATACATCAGAAACACTTAGAGGACTTGATAAAATATAGGTTTTCCTGTGCCTCGCCCCCGACAATCGGGATTCACCTGATTCAGTAGTGGACCCTGAGTTTACATTTTAATAGGTTTCCAGGTGGTGACAATGATGACTCTGGTCTAGGATCACTTTGTCAACTACTGTGGAAGGATTACAATACTCAGCCTAATCTTTCTCTTTGAATCTATCAGTGTGCTTCATGCCAGTTAATATTTCCACTGACAAACAGTATCCATTCTTAATAAATCACATTATAATACCTTCACAATCTCTAAATTGCACACAATTTTTTATAGCATGTTAATTTTGTGGGTATTTAGTACAGGAAAATAAAAATATTTTTGTAGACATAATATCCTTAGTCCACTAGTGGAGATTCAACACTAAAAGAGGATGATGGGTAAGGTATCTAAAGACTCTCTGGTAGCTAGGACCTTTGATTTGGTCTCAGAAACAACAAAGCCTAGGCACAAGTGGGTGGGCTGCATCCTCAGGACTTACCTGTGACTGGTGCATCGATATCCAGCAAGTTTTTTTCTTGTCGAAGAATGGAAGCACCCTCTGTTATTATTCTCAAGGCAACACTCTCTTCCAGTCTGCCCTCCTTCATGAGATGTGCTTTTAAGATATCCACACGAGGTTTTCCATCATTATCAAATACTTCTTTTGCAGTGAGCCGGTGACTTGGAGGAAATGGAACAGCTGAAAGAGAAAAAAATCGAATTATTACATTAACTGAAACTCAACAACAAAAGATTCAGTCATAACCACTAAATATCCATGCCTATCTCTAACCACCGAGAGATGAATTTAAAAGTCCCCACATTAAAATATGATCAAGCACTATCAAGAATTAAAGATTTCCTTCTCCCTTCGATTCTAGATGCAATGTAGCTGCTGAAGGGAAATTTACAGTTTTTCACTCTGTACTTTCTTTGGCATATAAAAGATACCAACTGAGGTTCTTTTCTCTCTTTTCCCTAAGGAGTAAGAAAGTGTCCTTTTGGGCAATAATCCATTCCACAAAACACAATAGTTCCAAAACACCCAAACATAACTGACCAGGGCAGACGATTCTCCACCACAAAACAGACTCCTCTACTGGGATTAAAGGAATGGAAAAGGGCAGCCCCACTAGATCCGCTGCTCCAGATGGAGCCCATCTCTGAACTAACCGATCCTCTGACTGTTAAGCAGAGAGTAGACTCAGAACAGAAAGGCACAAATGCACTAAAATCTAAACAGGAAAAGCAGGATTTGCAAATGAAACTGTGTGCCCTGGAACTGAAAGGGTATCTTGAGGAGCAAAGGCACAGAATAATGTCAGAGACACAGGTAATGGGGCAAATGATACAAATACCACTTATTGCTCAGACTCAGAACCAACCATCCCCTCCTCTACCTACACCACACCATCTTTACAGTGAGAGTTCACTTGTAGCTAGAGCCATGCTAACATCTGGGAGCCACACTCAGTCACTCTTTCAGCCAATGCATGTTCACCATACTCCAGTAAGGTGCCAGTGTATCCAAAGCTCCATGGTCAGAGATGGTATCACAAAGGTTATATTTCTGATAAAAGGCTAATGAGCCATTGAAAAACTCAGCATTTCTTCTATTTCACACACTTAGAAAAACCACTTACGTCCATGAGCATTATCTGGCAATTAGCACAAACACAGATTCATGTAACTTTCAAGTGCCCTATGCAATATTTCACATGCATAGAAGCATATCCACGAGGGTCCTTCTCTCAGGAAGAAACCTGATATATTAAGGAATAAACCTGATGTTCCCACATTCTGAAAGGGTCTCTCAAAAAAGCAAGAACAAAGGTGGACATATGCCAAGAAATTCTGTGCAATCTAATAGCATGGTTTTATTATTTGAGTGAAACTGTAACTACTTTAAAAAAAATCAGGAAATAGACTTTTACGGATGGATGCAACTATGATCTTCCTAGCAATCCAACCACATCTGTTTAACTTGCAACTATGATCTTCCTAACAATCCAACCACATCTATTTAACTAGGGTGCCAAATGAAGTGGTGGTGACAGACTCCACGGTTGAGCAGGAGGCTTTCATTGTCCAAGAACCTGGGTGCAAACCTTGGCAGTGCACACTTCCCACCTCAGAAACCTTGGACAAGTTCAATAACCTCCTTTGGCTTTAATGACCTTATCATAACGTAGGGATTATGTCTACCAGATAACTTTTATAATAAATAAATAGTAAGGCAGTAGCTAACCACTATAAGCATTTATTTTCTGCCAGACATTATTTGGGTAATAAAATCAGACACAGCAGTAATGTTGTAAGATGTGTTTATGTATAAACTCATTTGGTTCCCATAACATTACTATGGGGGAGAAACTTGAAGTTCAGAAACATTAAGCACCTTGCCCAGGATAATCACCTAGTGATTTGTGTGGATACACTGAGTTTAAACTCTGGCAGTCTGATGCCAAAAGAACCGTGTTAGCAACCAAACTAAATTGCTTCCCAGAAAGCACTTAACACAGTGCTTAATAATTAAAGAGTGATTACTAACTACTCTTTAGAATTGAAATTCTAATAAATACTGAGAGACATTTCTTCTAAATAAAAAGTTTTCTTTTAAGAAAAAGTCTTTACTTTCAAAAACTTACTGTGGGCTGCTTTATAAAATAAAAACAAAATGGATAAATGACAAAGCTTAGTGCACAACAGAAGAAAATTCAAGGTTTCAACAGGGGGAAAGAATAAAAGGAAATTAGGTCATTAAACTTGAGAGTTATTTTGTCCATTCTGTTTTGTTTCCCTCCTCACTACTTCTTGCCGACATGACTAATATAATTTGGGTGTTAAGAAAACATGGAGATAGTTCAGTGACCACTTTTTTTTTTAACCTAGGTCTTTATATCTGTTTTAAAATTAATAATTATCTTAGCCAGAATTTCTTTAAAATTCCCCAGGTTATAGGTCATAAATTAAGATGGAGGATGGAAAGGGGGAAGCCTCTAAAAAATACTTGGGTTCAGGGCAAAAATTTTATATAAAATAATTTTTTATAAAATAATTTTAAAAAATAACGATTTTTTTATAAAATAATTTCCCAAGATATGAGTTAGTTTAAGTGGCTCTGCAAGATTTTCAGACAAGAGTCACAGGAGCACAGACAGTACAGGTGCTGACTTACTGTCAAGCACATGAAAGCAGTGGGCCTTGGCCACATAAGCACTTGATGGCCTTATTAAACTTCACACAGATCAAAGGATTAAACCTGAAAGTGCTGCAGCATTTAAGGTGAGAGGCAGAGAGAAAGCACCCCAGGGAGAGCCTCACCTTTGTGAATTAGAAGTTCTCTAGGTCCCTAGACTCTCCAAGGGAAAGACTGCTGCAGTAACAGATGCTCCACCCTCACCTTCCAGTAACAGCTGATCCTAAGGCAACTGGCTAAGGTGAAGACACCTGCTCTCAGACTGGAGCTGGTTACGGATAAACAGTGATGAGAGTGGAGAGGAAAAGGCCAAGTTTCCAACGGGATGATGGGATTCTGATGAAATTGGGCCCTTTACCGGTTAGACAGATGGCAAGGCCTGCAGGAAAACAAGATGAGCAGCGTTGATGCCAAGGATGGAACCCAAAGATACTGACAGCCAAAGAGAAGTTTTCTGGGAAAAAAAATATAAGAGTGGACTAATAACTGTGTATTGGGCACCTTTTGGCTTCATGGAGAAAATATCAGCTTTACAAAGGTCACATTTATTTGCTTTCTCTGTTCATCTAGTGTCCTACGTGGAGACCTCAGCAAAATATTAAGCAAAAAACTATATGGACCAAAGAATCCTATGTGCATACACTTGGAAAGCTTTTTTATTTTATTTCATTAACTTGTTGTGAAAAGTGTCTATTCTTCATATAATAAAATTAGATTTCCCCTCCCATCCTTTGCTTTAAGTATTATAACAGGTTGCTTTCCTTGACGTAGACCAGGACTGGAGACATAAGTTTGTGCATACTGCTAAAGAATCCCAAGCAGCTATTGATATTAGACTGGCTCTTCTGAAAACAATTTTTCTTGAAATTGCCTGTTAAGTATAGAATTATAAGACTTCTTAGAAACATCCTATAATAGATTAAAATACTCTCAGCTTTCTCTGCTTCACAATTCCCACTTGCTGTCACTGTTTTTTCTCAAATTAATAAAACAATAAATTAGCTGTAATTTAGGACATGTAAGTCCTTGACTAACTCCTAACAGAAAACATCACAGGTGGCTTAAAAGCAAACAATACAGTGAACTAGGATCTTGTTGTTCTGCTCTTGACAGAGCAAACCTGGCAAAGATTCATTTCCACTGGTCAAGGATATGGTTTCCCTGCTTTTCTATTTACCAATACACCAGAGTTCAGCTATCTGACATCAAGAAAAGTTACCATATCACACACCAAAATCACACATAAATATATCCAACATTGGCATCTATATAACTAATATTAAAACTGTTGTCAGTTATACATTCACCAGAAAGATATGCATTCCAAGTCAGAAAAACCTGTAGCCAGAGTAATCCTAGTTTTTGATCTGACTTTGGCAATTACCTCTCAAAGACCCAGGGGTCTCTTCCTGAGTTTTGGGTTAAATGAGTTTTAAACTACTTTGTGGCTAAGTAAGTATAAGTGTTCTTCTGTTACCACCCTGGGGTAGATCCAGGTACCTGGAATTTTCCAATCTCAGCCACTTCAACCACTATTGAAGGGATTCCACTATTTTATAGGAAACATCTGAGAGTCATTGTCATGGTAACACCTTCCTTGGAAGAAGGAACAGGATTCCTGCTGCCTGACCTCTGCCTGTAGTAGTAGCATAAATGCTAATGACAGGGAATAAGAGACTTAAAAGAATTTTAAAAGAATAAGTTAGCATAGTGATATTTTTTAAACCTTTGCCCTCCCCCCCCCCCACACACACAATACCATACCTGGAAAGTTAAGAATCCAAAAAGGAAAGGGTCTAAAAACAGCTGGCTCACCTTACTTTGAGTCTCCTCCACTCATGGCTGCCAAGGTAGGCTAACAAAATACTGGGGCTCTTTTTTTCTGTTTTATTTTGTGTTTTATTTCTTCGTTTTTGGCATTATTAGGGATGAACCCAGGGCTTTGTGCATCCTAATTACCTGCTCTACAACTGAGCTTACCCAGCTCCCCACCCTGAGCCTCTTTGGAGCCAAAAAGAAAACTCCCAATCAAAGCGGACCTTCCCCCATAACAAAAGGAAAATGAAATACAGATAAAGATGAAATGAGTTGTCCAAATCAAAGCATTAGTCGGGGCAAAACCAACACTAGCATCAACATTTCCTGGTTTCTCTTCTAGAAACTTCTGATTTGCATTGTTCAATATGGTACCGACCAGCTAGCATTGAGTACTTCAAAAGTAACTACTCTAAGCCACAATATGCCATCAATCTACAATAAGCCCTGGATTTAGAAGACTTAATGCAATTTGTTACTGAAGTTAAATCCAAGCCTTTGTCCTCATCATCATGTCTCCTCAGCCACCAAGACATGTGGCCAATCCACTAATCCCCACCAAGAAGCGGTAACAGAGCAGTGGACTTGGGGGACTGGAGTGTGGGCAGTGAGCACCGGAAAGTGGCAGTGAGGAGTCTGCCATCAGGGTGAGGCTCAGGCATGGCAAGCCAGAGCTCAGTGAACTGTCACCCAGCAGTAGACCATTCCAGGCCAAGGAACATCAAGAAAAAAAATGGAGACAGTCATGAATATTGATTGCAGGAAAGTTCAAACTCAAGGACTAACTAACAGTATTAGTACTTTTCTGCTAACTGATTAGCATAAATTTTCACCAGTAGTGTTAGATTTTTCCAAGACTTGATTAGCATAAATTTGGACTAATGGCATATACTAACAGTTGTATAAACCCCTGGACTAATACACTCAAGTGGTAACTTACTATCAGGTCCCCTCTCATCCATCTTTCCTTCTCACTTGAATAAATCGTTTTCCTTTCATTCTTTCACTCTTGGCTTCATTATTGTCCACAGATCTCATTCTTTGAATTTGTGAGACAAGAACCCAGAAGAAAGTGGTAGTGAGCTGCTGGACTCTTGCTGCAATACTGGAGGGCACAGCCACCATTAAGAGCTGCAACACACCACTGGATAGTAGTAGAGAAGTATCTAATTTAGCAGCTGTGACCCTTGGAGCTCATCCCAGCAGGCATCCCCTGCTGTGACTAGCTGCTAACACTAAAACAGGCATCAGGGGCCTGCAAAACATAGATCCCACCTGCCAGATGAAGCAGAGAATTGAATTTTATCTAAAACTCTGCTTTCCAAGTTAATTCCACCTACTTCTTTTTACTTTTCAAAAATATGGCTACTGAAGCATTTAAAATTACCCATATTCCTTTTACTGGAACACAATGCAGAAAACTTAATCAGTGCTTTTGATATATTCCTTTTACTGGACAGTAGAGTTCTTGATTCTGCATTCCTTCTCAGTAAACGAGAAAAAGGTGAGTGGAAATTATATTCCTTAGCCTTTCTTTTAACTTGTTTGATTCCTATAAAACCTCAAACTAGCTCAAGACTGGCTGCACACTGGAATCACTGTTACAAAGAATGGTGCCTATTCCCAAACTTTAGAGATTCTGATTTAACTGGTTTAGGGCAGAACCAAGTCATTAGCATATTTTTAAAGGATTCTGGGCAATTACAAAGCATAGATGTATTTTTAAAGAATCCCATATAATACTAATGTGAAGTCCAATTTGAGATCCACTGGTTTATACCCTAAGAAAAGGCATACAAATGCCAGACTATTTAATCTTCCCCAAAACAGGCTTCATGCCAGTCAATCAGCAACAGCAGATGAAATGTCTTTGCAAGTCCAAACACGTTTATTTATCCCTCTCTGTAATCAGAACATGCACAGGAAGAGCTCTTGTCCCATATTTCATGCGGCTACTCTGTACAAGGGCTGTCAAAGATACTTGTGTCAGCACATGCTAAGAAAACAGCTTAAGGATATCACATGTCAGACAAAAAACACATTCTGGCCTGACCTCCTCAGATTGGTACTCCATTTATTTCCTTGTGGTCATTTGTATATGTCACCAACCTCTATTATAATCAAACCATATCAATTAACCAATCCATCATGAAGCATCTATTAAGTATTTACGCATTGCATTCCACGGTAGACGATGGTATGGTGAGTGATAGAATATAAGCATAGGCAAACACTTGAAGAGGTTACCATGTCCTACAATCATTAGATTTTGCTTTAGAAAGTTTGGCGAAATGATGATAACAAAATTAAAGAACAAATTTAATGGCAATGAAAGAAAGGGTAAGCAGTAAGGTAGAAAAAAAAATTTTATCTCTCCTACGGTTAAGTCTAGGTTCCTAGAAACCCTTTGATCCAGTTGCATATTTCCTTTAATTCAAGTTTATAATAAATATCTAAATTTTAGATGACTCCAGAAGACAAGAGTCTATTTTTTTTTTTAAAGAGAGAAACAACTTTATTTAGTTTTTCACATGGCCTTAGTTGCTCCAACACTCAGTTGTGTACGTGGTGCTGGGGTTTGAACCCGGGTCCTCGTGCTTGCCAGGCAAGCGCAGAAACCGCTGAGCCACAGCTCCAGCCCCACAAGATTCTATTTTAAAGGTAAGTAATGAACTCTCTTTAGTTCAAGCTCTTTCAAAACACAATATGCCAATTAAAATACACAAAATTTGTTCCACCATCACTCATCAAAATATTTGAAAATCTGATCCTACTTGTGAAGAAAGACTGAAGGGATATGTAAAATGAAGTACAGAACTTTGTGTTAAAATTTTATGTTTTAATATCAGTTTGGTTTAACTTACATAGATCAGTATGAAGATGAAAGTTTATCCATGTACAGATGATCTGTATGCAAAGGTACAGAAAACAAATATGGGAAATAAACTAAAGCTGACAGTTATCCTCTAAGAAGAACCACAGGAGAACATTTATGCTCCTCCTGCAGATAGCCATCACTTGCTTGTTTGAACGTCTAGCTTTTATTGTAGTATTAATTCCTGTCAAGTGTAAATATGCATGCCCATCTCAAGTGTCATTGAATATTAATCTAGTAAACAGAAGCATCCAGTTCCACTTGAGTCTTAAAAAATTATTCTACATAGTTCTATAAATAGAATTCCAATTTGCTAATTGACTGGGGGGGTTTCCTACTGCTGTGATGACCCATTCCATCCTTAGCAGGGATCTCCTTACCTCCTTCCTCTAAATACTACTATACAAGCCCTAAGTGTTAAAATATATTCAATTAACAAACACAGTATGTGTCCTGATAATTTCAGTAGCAAATTGAATACCTTTGGTTTTTCTGAATGCTCACATGCAAATATGAGACAATGTTTTTTTTATGTAACATCCCAAAAGTGTTAATAAAAGGATACTATTGTAATCCAAGCATTTATTGAAATGAGCAATTTTCCTTTGCCGTCTCTCTGATAGAATATATATCCTACACAGTATGCTTTGAATCTGTGTTATACACCACAAGCAATCATTTAATAAAAATCAGATACCAATTAACTATAAGGGATTAATGATTAATTAAAGAAAATGAGTACCTGAACAATACAATTAGAATTTTTTATTATCTGATTTTCAGAATAATTTTCTCTTAAATACCATTATTGGAATACAACCACTGCTTTTCATTTCTACTAGAACTTTTCTTATTCTCCTGCCACTATATATTCTTATATCTAAGGAATTAAGAACAGAGGAATAGGTGTCAGTTCACAGTCCCCTCCACACACAATCTTGGCAAGCTCTATCACAAAACTACTTTAATTTTTGATATTTGGGGTAATTCATTTAATTACAATGAAAAATGGCTTATATAATGAATTATGTAATAGTGACTCAACATGAAAGGTTATTTGACAAAAGTATTATTTTAAGAGTTTCAAAATATTTCAGTATTACTAAAAAAAAAATTCTTCAATTGTTAAAATGCATGTGTTATATATACAACTCCAGTGATTAATGTGGTGGCCATCGTTTCACATATGGACATGAGCAAACAAAATTATATCAACTGATTTTAAAATATTACTGAAAGGTTAGATTAAGCTAATAATTTTAATTAAACATTAAATGGTTTAATTTACATATTTAAGTCAAATTAAATACTTTGAATTTTTAAACATATAATTGAAGAATAGCTGTTTTATGAGTCTGCAGTGGAATTTTTACTTTTGGCTAAAAACTCTGTATTCAGTAACATCAGGAAGTACCTCAACTGTATTGATAGATCTCAATACTATGTGAAATGACTATAGCAATATTTCCAGCAAACAGTATTTACAGTAATCTCCAGAATGGCAAACTTACAGTAATGCATAAAGTTCTCTCACTGAGAGGAATTTCAACAGAGGAGTTTCTATTCATTTATTTATATACTCTATTTATTAAGGCCTTGGATATTTTCACTTTTTCTCTAGAGAAATACATGATATTAGGAGATTGAAATCAAGAAACCAACAAAGATAGACACTTTAGACAAGTTGCACTTGTTTTCCAAGTGAGCAAGGCCCTTTAAACATGATAGCTGCCCCTTAGAATTCAAGACTTTATTTAACTCTTAGCACACTTTATCACTCAGAAGTCCTCAACTGAACAGCACAAGACATGAAATCTAAGCAAAAGCTTCACTCTACTGGAGCTAAACTCCTTGATTAGAAGTGTTCTAATAAATATGAACTTTAGAAACCTCTGCACTAAAATAGCAATCCTACAAAAAGAAATACTGCCTTCTTTGTCCTCAGTGATAAACTGGTGAACTAATATGCAGAAATCCTTCTGCACCCCACACTACTCTTGCCTTTCACATTCATAATTCAACTCTGGATGGACGTATGTTTTCTATGCCCACAAGTGCCCACCGCAGTCCTCACGTTGTGATTAAAGCACTTACACTAAGTGAATCATCCCTTAATGAATAAACTTTCTCTTCTTTGAAAGGGCTTCAATATAATGGTGAATCTGTGTGCAAAATAACACCCAATAATATAAGCCTAAGTGGCTATGTAGGGATGTTACCAAGTTGCCACTTTGGCATATAAAGGGTGATCATTTAAAAGAAATAAAAATGGCATATAGCACCTTGTGTCTGTGCACCACAGTGAAGCATAGATCGAACTATTTTGCCTCAGAGGAATCACCCTCCAGAGAAAACGGCAGGAGCTAAGTCTCCAGGTTTGCATTTAATTCCCTCCATCCCTATCCCTTCTCCTCTAGGCTCCAGAGCAGTTTTCAGGGAACATGAGCCCCTGTGGGCCTCTCCAGGCTCCAGTAAAGCTGTTTGCCTCATTCTGATGACCGGACTTGATACCTGTGTTCCTTTCCTAAGAAGCACTTGCTCATACGAATGAAACAGAAGCATGCAATAAAACAGAAGAGGCCCCAATTCCTGGCTCCCCCAAAATGTAGTAACCAAATCACAATTTTTCATGTATACATATTTAAGAAATGGAATGTTTTAATGACTATCACCCACAAAAGGGTCCTCTTGAACTTTTATTTTCACTTGTTGTATTTACCCTTAAAATGAAATTGTCAATTCTCATTTAAAATCAAACATGCATTTTTAATCAAAAAAAAAGAAAATGGGCAATTTCATAGTAAAGTAGCAACACATTATAATTCCTTCCCTCTAAAAGATTATTTGTTTTCACCTAAAAGTATTTTTTATTCTTATCTTTTTTTATTAAGGAGTTGTTGTATAATCATAGATGCATATAAGGAAATAATGATATGCATCTGATTCTAATCATCACCCATCCCCAATCTCTTGATTCTTATGTTTCCCCCCACAACAGCTATAAATGTGTGTGTAGACACACACACACACACACACACACACACACACACACACGATTATGAATTTTCCAGCATTAAATGATTGCATAAGTATTATTTGGCTTCTTCAGAGTATGCCACATTGTTGATTGTCTTCGTAGATCCCTCCCTCCTCTCCCCTACCTCTCCCCTCCCCTCTCTCCCCTACCTCTCCCCTCCCCTGACCCCACCATCTATCCTTCCTCTAGATTATGTGTTGCCACATCTTTGGTGGGTCTAGTAAAAGAGCTTGACTACCTTCCATTATTAAGAGCCATTATTAAGAGACATTTCCCACCCAAATTTAAGTATATCTTGATTGTTCAAAATTTTTCAAAAGATGAAGATAACATTGTTGGAATTATAATTCCAATTGAAGATTTACAGGTTACCCCAAATCTCACACTAAGCAATAAGTTAATCAATCATCACTATTGGGAAACATAAAACACCAATAATATACATCCATTAACAATCAAGTTCCATTAAGTGTCTAGCCTAGTGCCCTGGTATTTGTAAGATATTCAGCCAATGTGTTTTCGAATGAATGACAAACTGAATGATTTGTTGTTTTTTTTTTCTAATTGCCCAAAATTTGGGCAAAGTTTCTGTAGTACTAGAAGCATTCTAAGAAAAGAGAATAGAAACAAAATTGGCCTTGTTCTGACTAGAAGTATGTAATTACAAAAATGATAGCCTATAGTCCCAATAACTCAAGAACTAAAACATTCTTCAAGTAAATGTTTCTTAAGGTACTTGTTCAGGAAAGAGACCACGTGTGCCATATGGTAGGATAGGAGCTGGGGCCCATACCCAAGATGACAAAGATGGAGAGAGTAAAAACTGGATGTCAGGCAGAACACTGCAAAGAGGGAAGAAGTCACTGCAAAAGTTTTCATGTACTAAATGATTCTATTCCCATACATGAATGTAGGATCACAGATAAAATCTGTTGTTATTTATGACATAAAATTAACACAATAACAATAAAAATAATGATACATCAGGACAATTGAGTTTCGGTACTTTTAAGCTCCTACACCACTATCCCACGGAATTTCAAATAGCATTTCAAACATTTCCTTTAGAATAAATGTTCTCCAAGTTTATAAGAATTATATTTATAAACATTTAATGAAGTATGCATCAACAAAAAAAAATTTTTATTGTAAAACTTAAATCACTTGAAATGTTATGAAACTCCCTTTCTCATCACCTCTACATGTCAGAAGTAATTCAGGAGGAGATAGGTCTTCAGTCTCCTTTTTTTTTCAGTACTTGCAGGAATAGCTATCTGCAACCAGCGAGACTAAGTCCATATCTTTCTAATAGACACAGATGGAAAACTTTCGGTAAAAATGCAGCTGTCAAGAGTAGCTAAAACCAAGATTTATCTAGCTCATTCTAAGCACATATAAAGTGCCAAATAGGACAAAATCCCCACAATACATGACCTTGGTTTATGGTTCCCTGCAGCATCCAAAAAGCATCAGTTCCATAAACTGATAATTTTCTGAGTTAAAGATACTCCAGGCACAATGGTGGGCTATTTAGTCATCACTACCAGTGCTTTTTTAAAATTAATAAAATTAATTTTAGTCTTTATTACATGTGCAGAATTCAAAACCTGTAAACTAAAATATGGTATTTTAATTACCTTTTTATTTAAAATCATTCACTGTCTTAAAATTTAACACTTGAGAAATCATCATTATTAATATTTCTGAATATTAAAAGGTATTAATCTTACCTTACAAAGGTAAGATACAGGATATGTTCAGGGAAAAGTGATCACACACACATACAAAAATCAGATCATGTAACAATGTGTACTAACCCAACAAACAAATGAGTTGTGATTCACTCTGAAGTCCCTTGACACATAATGCTGCTCCACTCATTCAGAGCTTTGCTTGCCACTGTCCTCAGCAACCACAGTGCAATCCCACACCTAGAGTACGGCCAACAATCCTTGTCAAAAAACCCATGCCCCTTTTCCACACAAGACAAATGCAGCCATTGGCAGTGCACTAAATAGAAAGGGGGCTGGGGCTTATGCACAGAATTCTAAGTTTCCCAGTTCTCCTAAGGGATATCGTATCCGTGGTGTACATGCTGATATACATTCCACACTTCAAAAACACCTCTTATGACAAATCACCCACTACAAAGAAAGGGAATGGTACAAGGTATTATCATTAACAATTTTAAATAACTTACTGTTTTTAAGAGAGATGTCATAGTGATGCTGGTGTTGTGGATGTCAGGTTTGTGTCCTCTCGGAGTTGAAGAATGAAACCAAGGGACACCGAAGCAAGCGTAGTAGACAGATTTTATTTTATAGAAAGTAAAGCATAGGGAAAAGAGCAGACTTCCCTTAGAGTGGAGGAAGGGGACAGAGCCAATGAGGCTTGCCCTTTTTATATGACATCCTCTCCTCAACTGGTCACTATCTCCCTGCCCCTGTATCTAGGACATAGTCTTGGGGATATTCTGATCCAGCCTTGGGTTTGCACCTCAGGCATCAAAAGAAAAGAATGTGGCAGCTTGCTTAGTAGAAGGACGTCTGCATTTCAAGCCACCTTGCCAGACCCTTCTCACCCAGGGCCACAAGCACCTTTATTAGCAGAGGGGAGTTGCTGTCTGGATTGCCATTGTTATGGAAGGGGAAGTGATGCTGATATGCACCTCTGCTTACTTAGGGCACTGTAATGCTCTTTGCCCTCTCAGGAAAGACCATCAGTTAATTTTCTCCTTATTGACCCGCATCATTCTGCGTACATTGACTGCCTAACTTTTCTCTGCCTCACTAGTTATGTGATAATTTCATCTTCAGCAAAATGTCTCCTTCCCCTACTCCTGCACTTAAACAAAGGTTTATATACACTGTCCATTCTTTTCTGGAATATAATTCAAATCAGAAAAAGGTCTTCATTCCCCCAAAATATGAATTCAATCATTCATGATGAAATTCAAAATATTCTTCAATTTGCTAATACCCTATGTATCAGTATATTTTTTTAAATGGCAGGGTACATTTATTCCTTAAGTATTGAAGAAAAAAAATAAACCCATTATCTAAACCTAAGTTTAAGCAATTTTCCTTATAAGCCTAAAAATCTGAGAAAATATAGCAATCTCTGAATTCCTTTCTTGATGTTCTTCTTTTTCCAAACTAACTGGTCAGTAACATGATTTTTAAGAATATTACCATTACAAAGAGATAAGTTATACATTCATAACAGAGACTTTAAAGTATAATAAATACTCAAGGAAAAAATTTTAAATAGAAGAAAAACCTGTTTGCTTTTATGACTTGGGGATGGTAAATTTGAATTCAGTTTACCAAACTGCCAAGTTACTTTGTATTTAAAGAAAAAAAATAAAGAAATTAAGAGAGATCCTAAACAGCATGTGAGTTTTACTACTGCAATTTCTCATGGGTATTGGCAATATTGACTCCCCACACAGCCAAGAGGGACCCAATTATTATTCTCACACCAAATGATAAACAAAACAAAAAACAATCAGTCACCCAAACTCTTCTGCGCTCCCATACCACTAGACTCTAATTTCCCTGGGGGTTTCCATGCTCAAGAGACATAAAAAGTATGTCCTAGAAGCAAAGACTGAATCTCAGATCTAATTCTCTACAAGAGTAGAGAATAAGCTGCATTTTGAAACAGGACTTATATCTTCCTTTTAATGCAAATAATTTTTGCACCCAGATATAGCTATTCAAATAAGACTGCTGGTGAATAAACATAGAATGCTGAGGCTCAGGGTAGGGACTATCCACTGACTATGAGGTGTACGACCACTTTAGTACTCAAGCAACAAACGAACAGAAATACAAATAAGTTCACTGCAAACATTTCTTAATATGCATTTATGTACCTAGGATACAAAGTTGGTTAAGTCATCAATAATCTGCTAAGCTTATATTTGGTGAAATTTACTGATCAAAGAACAGGTACTTGAGGACAGTGAAATATTTTTAAATATGATTACTACAAGAAAACACATAAGAACACAAAACAAATACAAAGTAAAGAAAAACTGCAGACTTTTCTGAAAGCACAATTAATGTAAAAGAGAAAAAAAACAGGCTGAGTAAAGCATCAAATACCAAATGGGTTTATGAGATTGTTGAAATTTCATTGCAAATCTGTTTATTGCACACACTTCTGGGAAGAAACTCCATAGTTTAACAGATTTTCAAGACTGTATGACCCAGAGAAACTTAAAGCCTACTCCACCATGCTTTCCTCACCATTCCCATGGTAATCATCCACTCTAGCTCTTCAATGACATTGTTGTCTGGATTATTCCAATAACAGCCAAACTATTTCTCCACATCTCCAGTTCCCTACTCTTGATGCACCTTATCCTCATACCATAAGGTGTACCCATACCTAGTTCAATGTCATTCATTTCTTCAAATCTTTCAGAGATAATCAGATGAAGGAGGTAAAAGCACAAACTTAGAAGCCAGAATTCTTAGGTAAACTGCATCATCTTAAGCAAGTTACTTAACTGTTGGATGCTACAATTTTCTGTTGATAAATGCAAAAAAAAAAAAAAGGAAAGAAAACTTGTAAAATGCTTATTATTAATATAGAAAATATTTCACATGCATTCCTCATGATTAACAAATGCCTCCTTTACATCCATCATACAACCTCCTAATCATCCTTATTCAACTCTATTCAAATGTCACAAGTTCTGAAAAGGGCAGACGCCTGCTTTCCATCTAAATCCTCCACATACTTGAATATCAAATACTAACAAAATGTCCTTTGGTCACTAAATACTGCCTTCTTTACCTTGTGTTTATCTCTGTCTTTGAAAACACAAAGCAGCTACTGCCTGTCATAATTTTCATATTCTCACATACTCACAAGACACCTCACAAATCATTAGATGACTTCCATGCTGAAATCACAAGATGTCTACAAATCAGAAATCATGTTATTAAATATCATTCAATTTAACCCCCTAATTTTCTAAAAGAAAAAGAACAGTCTCAGAGTAAGATGAGTATTAACAGTAACAACAAAAATAACAATAAAGGGGCTGGAGCGGTGGCTTGGCGGTGACGGCGCTTGCCTGGCATGTGCGAGTACATGGGTTCAAACCCCAGCACCCACGTACACAACTAAGTGTCAGAGCTACAAAAGCCACGTGAAAAACTAAATAAAAATTGATTCTCTCTCTTCCCCTCTCTCACTCACTCACTGTCCTTCTCTCTTAAAAAAATAAAATAATAAAAGAGGAATCATTAGCATTTTCACAAATACATCTCAAATACTATTCTAAACATTTTATTGTGATAATTCTTTGTATTTTCACAAAACCGCGATGTGGGTACTATTATTCTATTTTTCATATGCAAGACGTCAGGTACAAAGAAATGAAATGCTATGCCAAGTTCACACAGCGAATAATGAGAGAAAGCCAGAGCTCACAGCCGGCCCCGGTTCTGGGTTTGTGATTTTTACCACCGCTACAATGTCTCTCCAAGCGAGCTGACTCATCCAAGGATTTAAAGGTAATAGAGAGTGCAGCCAAAAGCACACACCTAGTTCCCAGCTTCCCTGAACAATGCACTTTCCTTGTGAATTCACCATTTCTTACTCGGAACGATGAACGTAGCAGCCTTCCAAACACATTTGCCTGATGAGTTATGATGTACGATTCATATCTCCACACACAGTTTTCTAGAGGCAACAGTATTTATCCTGTATGCACACTTTGCTCCCCGAACTTCTCCCAGTCTTAAAAGAAACCAAAACATTTCAAAGACCAACTGTTCATTATTCAGATTGCAAAAGGTATAAACTTTTTTAAAAAATTATTTCTAATGGGTTGATCCAGATGCAAATGAACCCTGCAAAGTATTTACAGTACACAATATTCAAATTTTTTCCATCAATGCTAGTTGTCACCTCTCAAATAGGCCCATAATTTTGTTGGAAATGTACTTCCCCTACTTTACTCCTTAAAAAGCATTTTAGCCAACCTGCTGTTGACAATTTCCACCAACTTGGAGCAGGATCTGAGCTCTAAATGCAGGAAAGCATAGTGGTTATTACTTCTAATTACCTACTTCCCTATCTTCACATTCTGTCTTTAACAGTTCTGGGTCCTTGGGAAAATCCTTGTGAAATGAGTTTCTTCACCTGTAAAATGGAGACAATAATATTTACCACCAATAAAACTGCTGAAAGGACTATACAAGACCACGCTTGCACAAGCACTTAGTGCAGGAAGTAGTGTGAAGTGAGAACTCACATTTGGTAAGTGTGTGTGTGCACATGACACACACACATACACACAGTTAATTGTTGCTATTATACTTCAGTGAATTCCCACAAGATTTCCTTTGTTCTGAATGCCAGTATTTTGTTGTATCCTTGAAAACCCTCATTACACTTGGCATATTTATAACTCAAAAACCCTGCGTATTATGTAAATGCTTATACCATCTAACCAGCTTAACAGGAAAGAATTTATCTTGCCAGCTGGCATCAACGATGGCCCCAAGATGGCTATCTAATCAAAAATTATATTTGTCCCCATTGGCAAACAAGAAAATTCTGACTATGAGTATAAAGTGACCTTAGTGCAAGGCTCAAAGGGGCAACTCACATAGCAGCCCAGAGGCTAGCAGGCCTTCCAAGGATATCAGATTTTATGCTTATAGAAGCTTCTCCCAACTATAGTGCTGGACTAATAGATATTTCATTAAAAATAATAAAAAAAAAAAGTTGAGGGGGAATGAGCTCCAAAACACCTGTTACATGAGTTTACTTCTGGAAAGTCTTCTTAGGGATTTGAACAGGCTGTTTCCAGTAGCTATCTGGGAGGATGATCAAATAGGCCGCATTTCCCTACGTTATTCCCAAACAACCCCGTGTTCCTGATAAATCTGTACAATTTGTTTTAAGAAAGCCTACTACAAAGTAAGTAACCAATTATTTCGACAAAGTCAGTCAGTCAGTTCATACAAATGTGAATATTCAACAATAGAGGCTCTGTAAAATTGGCTAGAAATTATAATAAAAATCATAAAAATGCTTAAGCTAAGGACATGTTATGGGTATCTCTCAATTTATTTTAAAAAGTGGAAAATCTGCCTATTTCTGGTTTCTGTATCTTCATGCAAGCACTATGCAGTAAAAGTTAGCATCTTTGGGGCTTGAATTGTGGCCAAGAAGTAGAGCACTTGCCTACTATGTTTCAGGCTGTTGAGTTCAATTGCCAGTAATGTTAAGCTAACATGTTTTAGTAGATTCTACACAAAGTGTTTACTTAATAATGTATGACTGCAACCATATAACTTTGGTTTAAGTCAAATATGATCTGAAGATACTAAATAGTATTAGTTATCTTCAAATCAATAATGGATAAGTAACTTCCTAATAATTAATTTCAGTTCAAAATTACTCTAGCTGTCTTAGTTTGACTCCTCTATTGCTGAACAAGGGAGAATATCATTTAGAACAAAGAACTACTTTATGAATATGAGATTTTCAACTTAAAAAATCACCTTCTAGACAATATTCATACATATTACATTTTTAAAATCTTTTCATATGATTTCAATCTTCATAATAACCCTAAATAATGAGAATCCTAATGTTCATCATTTTTAGATCAAGACAGTGAGAAAGATGAGTTTACTTTACATGTTAAAGATAACACAGTCAAGATGTGAATCTAAGAGCCTCGAGGAGGAATCCCATGCCGTCACTGCTAAATCTCTGTATTAATCTGAAAATGTCTATAAATTGTAGACTGGCAGACACAGTTGCTATTTCTCTTTAGAAGATAATTAAGGAAGAAAGAAAGCAAAGAATTCCAACCAAAGGAAAGAAAAGTGTTTGTTTGTTTGTTTGTTTTAATATCCAGAATATTGTCACAGATGCAGGAACTTCTTTTGTGTCCCTCTAACTTTGAAAACCAGTTTGGAATTTTCCATTTGTGCTCTGGGTGCCAGACTACCCTTCAACAAGCCAGCCAGAGGTAAGAAAGACAATCGGTTACATATTTACTCAAATTAATTACAAGGGACTTTTGCTCTCAACTAAGGCTCATTTCTTCTTACAGGAGGGAGGTAATGTTAAAGAATTTGGGGCTACTCAGGTACACTTGCCCCAAGGCTCTAAGACCACCACTACCTGAGTTCAGATCTTTTTTGTCTACCTAACAGGACTGGATCTTCCAGAGATTTACTTAACCTTGTGAGAATTTAATAACATATGTCAAACAAAAACTTAAAGCAATGCCTAACATGTACCAAATGTTCCATCAATATTTACTATTATCAATGAGGAGACTGGTAAAATGAGCGCAAAAACTGAAAAATATGGCAGCTCCCTGGGTTGGGACTTGGCAGGAAAAAGAGCAAGAATCATTACATTGATTCTTGAGAAGTGACAGCCATCATTGAGAAGTGACAGCCATACAGAAAGGTATGCTATGGAGGAAGATCTGCTCCATAGCATATCTGTTTATTCAGTAAACAAAATTTAAACTCAAAATTGAAGAGTGCTATAGCAGAGTACTCTGTGACAGTTCCTTCTCTCAGGTTGATGCAACCTGGGCACTCTTCACATGTTTATTGCTATGACTAGCCTCCAAAATCACCTGGGAAATCTCACTGAACTAAGCAGCAACCCAAAGCAAAGGTCCAAATTTTGTCATGAGAAGGTGTCATTTTGATAATCTCTGACTGAACAGAAATTGAAAATTACTGACACACTGATTAGTCATGACTACAATCAGCCATATCAATTTTCCTCACAGTCATTTCTCTCAGTTTCATTTAAATGAATATAATTCCTTAGCCAAAATGCAAGATTCAAATGTTAGAACATAATTCCCCCTAATAGGAATAATTTTCATTCCTATGATACAATGGTTTAACTGTATACCTTTCCTAAGAAAATTCTCCTGTCTTAGCACTTTGTCCTGCATATATTCACTGGATAGAGTGTGTACTGAGGGAAAGTCTTGTTATCAAATGTAATTATTTATAATAATGATACTTATAATTAATAATGTAATAGTATCTCATGTATTATTACATTTACCAAATATAATATGTGATTTCAAGCCAGGAAGAGAAATGTGTGTCCTAAAATTCTTTTTAATAAACATAAATCACCATATAATTAAAACAAAATTATTCAGCTAGACAAAAGAAATTAAGCAAAATATAAGAAAATATAAACAGACCTCTTTCTAACAAATGCTTACTTGTAACTGAACAAGGTTGTTGAAACAAGAATGTTTTAATTAAATATGCATTATTTTGATGTCTTCCAAATTACTCATTTATAATACTAGGAAAGGAATAAAGTGAAAGTTTTCAATTAAGCAAAACATAGTGCTTTCATAATTTTTTATAGAGCAAATATCTTCTTTCTGTTATAGAAAGGTAAACTATATGCTGGGGGTGGGAGTGTTAAATCATGTATGCCAGAGACAAGAACTTGATTACCATTCTAATGGTTATTCCCCTCCTAAATAAAACAACTTCAGTTCATTTCATTTAAGTATTTAAAATTTTTCTAATTCAATAAAGCTAATGAAATTTGCTCCAGAACAAACCTCATATTGATGATACACTGTTTATTCTAAAACACTGCTAGTGTATTTTCAAGATGTTATTTATTTTACCATATAATATAAAAATATATGCCATCTAGCAAAGATTAGGAAACATCTTGTGTTCAGTTTAATGTTAATGTTGTAAGTTATCATCAAAGTTCAATAAAATCGGTGTGAAGGGGTGGAGAAATAGAAGATATTCAGCAGAATACATCAAAACCAACTTAGAACACCTTTTATTAAACAACTATTTGCATTTGTCTTAACTGAAAAGAAAACAAGTTCTGAGTCTTGAACCTTTATGCCAAGAAAAATTATCTATTAGGAGAATCTAAGAATTATGCTGCTTATTGGGGTGGATTTTTTGACTGACATACATATGAATGCAGAGGAAGACACAGCACTACACATGACTTCTCATTTGAAAATATTTTTTAGCCAAGTAAGGGAAAATGGTAATACAGTCCACCCCCAAAAGACTTCAATTATGTGAACTATTTTCTTCTCATTTTAATGATGAATGGCAGTGTCCCAAATTAAGGAACTAGTGGTGATAACAAATGAGCATAATTACACTTTTTGAATCCTGAATTTTCTTTACTGTTTTCAGTCATGGTGCTAAGAATTGTTTCACCAATGGGGTGAAACAAGACCAGATGGGGTCTTCCATTGCAAAAACATGTGAAACTTTCAAAAAACTGCTTTTTAAATGCAGGCATGGTAACATATACCTGTAATCCCAAGCAGGTCAAAAAGCTGAGGCAGGGAGATGGAGAGTTCAAAGCCAGCAACTTAGTGAAACCCTAAGCAAATTTAGCAAGACCCTCTCTCAAAATAAAAAATAAAAAGGACTGGGGATGTGTCTCAGTGGTTAAACGCCCTAGGTTCAATCCCTGGTACCACCAAAAGAAAAAAAAAAACACAACAAATACTGGTTTTTAGAAGTGATAAATTCCACCAGTGTCCCATAGATTATAATAGCCCACTTCTTAAAATTAAATAAAATCACCACATACATCTATGGTAATTTATATGAGAAATTATATTCAAAGAGAAGCTACTAAAAAGTTTTCTTTCCTGAAGTCATATACAAATATTAATAATGTACCTTCAATGATGAGGGAAAATAAAAATGCTCCCAAAATTATGTAAAGGGTGCTATTTCAGAGCACAAATGAATTACATGGGGCTAGCTCTCAGTAACTCTTCTAAAACTTACTAAAGAAATGGGCTACAGTAGTAGGCAATCTAAGGCTGGGCACTCTCTGAGGATTTCATTTATCCCCTGAGCACTTTACTCTGGTAACTCAGTTTTGCATTCTGGATTTGAGATTTGGCTCTACCATAACCATATAAAGTAAATGTTTATTTTTCCAATTTGATGGATTAAGGAATACAGGTTAAACTCCTTGTACAGGTTCACCATATTAAGTGGCAGAGTATGGATGTGTATCCAGGTTCATCTGGTTTCAATTCTATACATTCTGCTACACTGAACCACCTCATCTATTAAGTAAAATTGGTATTCTAAAATAACTTTCAGAAATTTATTCAATTTTTAGACTATCAAAACCGATTTTATTTACATGCTCAGTGAGTCAAAGAATGTGGTACAATGTTTACTGATCCTCAAGTTAACAGAGAGAGATATTCAGGTAAGGATCTGCCACTCACTGTGAAACAGTTTTAGGAGAGTTAGTAAAACGGCTGGTAGTCAGGATCATGGTCCCCATTCAACCACACCTAGAAGCTGGCCAGTAGATAGCCATTAATGGGTATGCTCAGGGCCTGCACATGCAAATGACCATGAGGCTCACCTATGGGAGCAACTCCTTTGTCCCAGAGCTGGGGAAACTGAGAAGTGGGGGTGGACACAGAGGGGAACTTGGAAAGAATTGCTGTTTTGCATAGATTTTAACCAATGACTTTGGTGCTTAGTTTTAATGCCTGTTTTGCATAGATTTCAGCCAATGATGTAGATGCATTTCTCAATGCTTGCTTTGCATGAAATGTTAATTATGCTCAACCCCAAATCAATATAACCCCTGACCTAACCTCCATTAGAAGGTTTCCTGCTTCCAGGTACCCCCTCCCTTGTGGAGTCTCTGCTCTCCTTCCTTAAATAAATCTTACTCCTTTTTACTCCTCCTTCTATGGTTGTCTGTGGATTTTATTCTTCAAATTCATGAGACAAGAACCCAGAACAGTGGCGCCAAATTCCAGGGGTGAATTTCCACCACACCAAGAGCTGCAACACCCAGCTTTTAGCTGGGGAGCTGCTAATACTATTTTAGCTGCAGAAACCTGCAGCCATCCCAATTCCCAGTTTTAACTGGGAATAGCTGCAAACACTGGAAGCGGGCTATTTTGGCTGCTGGAATCTATACTTGGCCCAGACTCCATTTGCCAGTGGGAGTAGAGAATCCAGCCTCATCTCAAAAACCCTGCCATCAACTGGCCACAAAAGCTTGGCCTTTCATTTCACTTCTCAATTGCGTTGTTCTTTGACTGTTATGATTCCTTTCATTTTCAAAATACAAACCACACAAGGGTGTTATATACTCACCTCTGATAATTACTTCACTATTCAACAAAACCCAGGGTTAGTCTCAGAACTACAGTTTTAGAGGCATCATGTTCAAAAACAGAAATCCGCACAACTACAGTCAGTTGTACAAAACAAATATTGCCCAAAACTGATAGGATGAGGGAGAAACTACAGAACCAAAATCCTAACATCACTGAATGAGTCACACCCTGGATCTTTTCTACTTCCTGCCCTGGGTGGACACACGCCAGCCCCAGGCCTTGAGCCATGCTAAAGGGACCTACATCTTATTAAAAGATTCCTTTGTCAATGTGACAAGAAAAGCAACACAATGGTTCTATTACTCCTCTCTGCTCTCTAGAGCTTGGGGATGAATCACCAGACCTGGAAAAGCTCACCAAGAGGTAGATTCTAATTCAGTTCTTTGCAAAACAAAGGGAAGAAAAGAGAGAAATGGACAAACAAAGAGCATCAAGGGAAAGTTGGATGTGAAAGAAAAAAGAGGAAGAAGAAAGTTATTAAGGGGAACTATGAAGAATATACCTGTTTTCCTTCTCAATGTAAGTAGAAAAGAAACTAATACACCCTCCCCAAATAATGACTTTATTCTTAATCAATCCTGAGTTATATAAAAAAGTAATTGGTTTTTACCATCATACATTTCCTAGCTAACACTGCTCGAAGAGGAAAAACACATTATATTATTATATTATATTCTCAAATAACATTTTCTCCCCTTTGGAGTTGAAATGTGGAAAAACTGAAGCACATTCTGCTACCCCCATTGTTGAATTTTCCCCCTTCACTTTGTACTTTTTGCTACAACAAAGCTTTCCCAGAGCACTTCATTATACTAAGGTCAACTTCCATTTTCACAAACACTAGTCAGGCTGAATAATGATCACACAAAGTTTAAATTCCTATCTAGAAACAATTCATTTAGAGAAAACAAAAGAAAAAAATCATGGAAACAATGGACAGTACAGTTCATCCAGCATCCTGATAGGACAGAAATGCAAATAATAGAATATTCCAGTGACGAAGATAAACTCGAAAACAAACTGCTGTCTGGGAAAAAAGGAAGACCTACTGAAACAAATGAATATGAAGGAAAAACTGACACGTTTTGATGACTGAAATGAGCCAAAATATAATGAAATAAAAAAAAGTCTTGCATCAGACATAAGCAATCAACAACCAACAGAAGAATCTTTCTGCTCTATTTGGCCTCTATAATTTTTGCTGGATATCTACAAGTTCTCTCATTGCATAAACAAACATGTTAAGTACTCGTGAGAACATCTGCTGAAGATCTGAGTGCATTCATTCATCTGCAAAGCTTCTCCTAAGAGCCTACTGTGTGCCAGAAACTGAGGTAGGTGTGGAATCAATGTTAAAATTACTGCATCATCACACAGTATGAGAAGTGGGTAAATGCAAGGATGTGGTGGAGTCTCAGCTTCACTGCAGGAGTCTGATGTGCCACTATTGTATGGTACTCAAATGTTTCCATTATGCTTCCTCATTACATCTAGAAAGTATAATACGTAAAGAATTATTCAAAATCCATTAATAATGTGGGCTCACAGAAGGAGAAAATAAATGAGGAAAAATTCCACAGTAAGAAATATAATTAAAAATACACCAAAGTTAATGACAAACACTCATGTACGTAACCATCATAGCTTAGCTCTTAATAAAACGGCCAAGATGCTAATAGATTATTTAAAGAAAATCTAAAATAGTAGTTAAATTATATACAATAGAGTACTACTGACATTTACATTAAAAAACCAGTATCATTGCCTCAGTGAGACTCATTAAACATATGTGAGACATTCCTAACTCATACTTCCTTAGACATCACCAATTTTATGTTGTGATTTTTCCCTCTACTTTTCATTGAAAAGACTACCCAACCATGAGCAACACGTGTACAGAATTTTAATAAAATATTTTCTCCTCTCCCGAAGTACTCTACAGAATTATGAATGTTGCAGGTAAGTAACAAGCTAAAGGGCTGGTTCAGTGGCTCAGCAGTTATAGCACTTGCCTGGCATGCACAAAGACTGTAGGTTCGAACTCCAGCACCACATACACAACAAAGAGTCGGAGCAACGAAAGTCACATGAAAAACTAAATAAAAAAAATCTCTCTCTCTCTCTCACTGTCCCTCTCTTTAAAAAAAAAAAGTATCCAGCTAAAAATAAAGATCCATCATATTTTCACAAGACAACTTCTGAATCAGATTTGAAAATAAAATTAAAAACTAGCATTAAGACAAAGACAAAGGGGAATTAATCTCTTCTTTAAAAATAGATGATAATAAAATCTCACCATTATGTTCAGTATGTATTTTCCATTTCATCTACCTTTCAGTAGACCAGTTTGTAAGAAAAGGTCACTTACAAGTTATTTCCAAAGGGAAATTAAATCACGTTATTCTGAACCTTCAGTGGTGAAAAATAAAAACTTTATTCCCAGAAGCTCTATTTTTTTTCAATTAAAGCAATCTTAAAAGTAGTCAACGCCTATAATGAAATGAATATTCAAAACATATTACAGCCTTCAGTACTGTCAACTTGGGAGAGCCTGGTTAACAAATTATATTCCATGTAACAATGCAGACTGATTTTCTAAATGTATTCTTTAAACTGCAAAATGAAATGAGGGAAGTTAAACTCAAAACCAACGCAGTCCCACATTTCCTTCATTAACAAGATATACAAATGCATGACTTCATAGCATTAAGAATGAAACTAACTTCACATGAAATGTAGCCAAATGAATGTTATTGAACACCCATAATGATCATTTTCCATGAAGTTAAATGCTTAATCATAAGGTTTGATTAACATGCTCTGGTTTCTTGCATGCCATGTCATCATTATAATCAGAAAACTGGAAGAAATCTGCTTCAAATAAGATAAAACAGATGATCACACTTAGGAAAAAAGCATGTTTCATTTCCAGTTACAGAGTTAAGTTACAAATACATATGAATATTTACACCTACAGGAAAATTATTTAGTAACCAAATATTTACAACAAACTTGTGAATTTTCAAATCCTTTCAGAAAAATTTAGAGAATACACTCTTAAAATAATTTCATGGCTAAACAATGCTTTGTTTTTCACAATTACACTACAGCATGCTCGGGATTTGGGAGTTTGTTTGTTTGTTGTTTTTTCTTTTTGTCTTAGTTCTTTGAATTAATGGCGAAAACAATAGTCAAATGAAAAATGTGAACTTAACTTACTCCTTTTTCACTTGAAACATTTCAACTTCTATTTTATTTCTTTATAAACAAACTAAAATTTATATGTTAAATAAACATTATGGACACTAAATTTTATTTAATAGAGTCACTGAAGCTTCTGAGCTGGAGGTCAAAGGTTTGAATTTACAATGTCTAGTTTTGGGGCTGGAGCAGTGGCTCCGCAGTTATGACACCTGCCTGGCATGCATGAGTACACAGGTTCAAACCCCAGCACCCACGTACACAACAAAGTGTTAGAGCAACGAAAGCCATGTGAAAAACTCAATAAAAATTGATTCTCTCTCTCACTGTCCTTCTCTCTTTAAAAAAAAAAAAAACCTTTTGAAAAGAAAATATCTAGTTTTTCTGATGCTCAAAACAGAATATACTTATCTGAATGCAACCAGAATTACAGAAAGCATTTTTTTCTGGTTTAATTATTCATTTTACCCATTACGTGAGAATGAAATACTTCTGTTATTTTCCCTCCCCAATTGTCAGTTTACCTGACAATAGCATCTGTTAACCAATGGCCCTTTTACACAATCTCTATTAATAACTCGCATACACACTCACACACATACATAATCATTCATAATGCAAGTATGAAACAGATGTCCTGCCTGGATTCAACCATGAGAAATCCAATTATTTTATTTCAAATCATTCCACATCAGTCTTGTAACAGAAATTCCAATGATCAGGCAATTTCTGATTACCAAAAAAATGACAAGTAGAAATGAACAATTCCAAGTAAATTCATTCATGTTACAATTTGATGAGAGAAAAACCTTCCAAATTCCTCCTATGAGATGACTTGCTTCTATAGATTCTAAAATTCACATACATTTTCCATTAGTTACTGAGTGGTAGAAAGCATTGATAGCAATTGTACATTCTATGAAACGTGAAGTGTTGTGATAGAAGACTATTCAAAGACCATAAAAAAGAAATCATAGTGTCACTTTCAAGGAATTCACACAAAATTACATAAAATACACTGCAGCCTCTGTAGCTGTTATGTATAAGACAACTTAATCAGTCTGTTCATATAAATATGTTTAGTCAAGTGATATTTTACATCAATATCAAAGATTTGCAGTTCCATAAAATCTAAACTATTGTAGGTCATATTGCTAATAGGTTTGTTTCACAGAAAATCATATTTTCAGAATTAAAAGGCATTCTCATCAGCTTTTCTTAACAGATGAAAAGAAATTACATTTTCAAACTGGAACTTAAGTCGGGTTCATTTGACTAAAAAACATGAATATAAGAAATTATGTCAAGCAGCCTACTTTAATGAAAACCACATTAAAATCAAACCCAACATCAGCAATAAGGAAACAGATAGAAATGTAAGACATTTCATACTTCCTAAATGTTGAGCATAAGGGATGACCGCCTGCAACCAGGGTGGACACATCATAGCGTATTATCACACAGCAACTCCAAAACATATGAATTGTCAAGAAAAATAATATAGAAGAACAGCACCGGCCAATTACATTGTAAGAACTGCTACATGGACCAAAACAGGCTTCCCTTGGACACAAGTACATATTCTAGTTGCTACTGATAATTGAAAGTTCACAATAACTTATCTGTTAGACTGTCAACTGAAACCATCAAAACACATTCTAAAATAGGAGCTATCTAACCAACAGGAAACATCCAAATAATCCTTAAATTGTTTTTGTTTCTTTTGTGATACATCCTACTGAAGTTTTCTCATTCTTATTTTTACAAATATATAATAGCCTGCATTTAAATTTAGGGGCATAGATTATAAGTGAATCTGAAAATACTTTAAATCATCATAACCACTTCTCAAATTTTTAAGATCACCTGGGAAATCATTGCTCTGTTGATGTATATTACTTTAGCAATTATAGCAGTGGGACCCCTATAGCAAACACACTACCCCACATCCTAGGAACTACATTGTTTTATTCACACTGTCAGTCAAACAAGAAAGGAGGAGATGGCACTCCTAAGCTCAGGAGTTGGGCACAGATCTGGGTCCTTCAGTCATGACAATCCATCAGGTAAAGCTGATATATAGTAGAGGGAACAAACTCTCTTTCAAAACAACAAAATAGGACAGTTACATGAAACTGACCTTTTACACCCAAACTAACAGATCTAGTTTTAAAGGAGCATTTTTTGGACAATGTAGGGCAAAAAAAAAACATTAATATCTTTGGATTGTTTTCTTTTATATTGAAGATCAGTAGAGAAAATAATAATGTAAGACAAATTTTGAAAATTTCTATATTTTAAAATATACAAAATGCTTAGTGTTTTAAATGTGCTTTTGTTTTTAATTTTTTCAACTCAATGTATCTTTCTGACCATGCTTTCCTGCAATCAAGCACATAGGACTTCCCATCGTTTTGGTGCAATGATACATACATAATACTAACGAAGAATTTTTGAGAATTTAAAAAAATCTTTCCCTAATCAGGTGTTTACTGTTAAAATCTCTGTTTCCTCATTCTTATATACCATATGTAAAGGTAAATAAATTATTTGTTAAGACCACTGCCAGTACCACCCCAGGACTAGGATTGACCAGGATCAGTACAACAAACTCGAAACCAAGAGCAAGCTAAACCAAAAACCAATCTCAGGGCTGGTCAGGAACTTTTATTTTCTTTCCTTCTCCTCCTCCCCACCTGCCCCATTCCTTTTCTTTCTTTCTTTTTTTTTAGTATGAGAGACAGGGCTAATTATATATATATATATATATATATATATATATATATATATATATATATATATATACACACACACACACACACACACACACACACAGAATTCATTTACATTCTGAAGTAGTATCCCAGGTTATAAAACTTTCCATCCCTAACCTTGCCTCCAACACATTAAAGATACATTCAATAGCATCGTTAGACCATAAGTATTCTGTTTCACCATTGTTTTTCCAGTCCTAAAAAAAAAGATATCACATAATACATTAACTTCATTTTTCTTTCATCCTGTGTGTTTCAGTAAGAGTGCAATAGAGGAAGGGCACACCTCATACCCTCTACATTGCCCAATATCACATATGGAAATATAATTTTTTTTCCCACTGTTATTTTACTCCAAGGTCATGACTATATGTTGGCAGGTATCCAGGCAGGGACAACTTACTGCAGTGAAAAAAATGTAGTCCATAAAACTACCGTTTGTATTAAACATAAGCTAATTGTACAAGGATAGAATATGGATCTACTCTTAATTAAATAATAAAAATACGAATGAACTTCAAAAGGAACATTCTTTAGGCTATTTAAACATAAGTCATTTTTGTTGCAAACCTCTGACGAAAGCTAAGCAGTATCCTATAGAAAACACAGTTACCAAGCTAGATTAGCTCTGAAATTTAATTATGCATGCCAATCTTGCAGGCCACTCAATGTCATAATCTAAACGCATTTGTATGTGTTACAGACATTTGGGTATCTCTGACAGCCTATTAATGCACATTATATTCAATAAAATAATAAAATTATTCTGAAAGGTCTATTTAGATCTGTTTGCAAAGGCTTCCAAACCTGTCAAACTATTCACATTTAACTCCTGCATTCCCCCATGCAAGGGATGAACCAACTGGTCTACTAGACTAATTGACAGACTGGCTTAAGTTTGACCTTGGCACTCTCTTTATAATTAGCTGATTCATTCCCTAGGGGAAAGAGGTAATTAACTTACTGGTTCAGAACTTCCTTAGGAAAGAAATGTAACTGTCTCTTTTAAAAGGGCTTTCCTCATTTCTGCAGGTTTAATGCAATCTCAGATTTAGATAGATATAATTATTTATAAAAGTTTCCAAACACATTAGTTTCTAATCTTCGCCCAGGAGCATAGTAACTTAATTTAGGCCAGAAGCCTTAAGGCATACACAGATGAAGTAAGTGATGTTAGCAAAACCATAATGCCACTTTAAAAAGAAAACAAAACTAAAATTAAGGTTTCCTGACTCCATTTAGTTCGTTTCATTGTATTCCACAATGACGTACCCACAGATGTTAGAAAAATGTTTACAGAATAGTGATGTTTCAAATGTAGATAATGTAGTAGCAAAGAAAAAGTAGACTCACCTGTGAAAGCATCTATTCCAAAAAATCCCATCGTTTCTATCTCCTTCCATAAACCAAAACTCTAATGCTTTTATATAATACAAAAATAACACCATAATTTTATGTGCAATTATGTAGACAATCTCTTACCTCTCTAAACAGAAAACTCTGCAACCATTGTCACAGGGGAAGACATTTTAAAGAGAAAACAAAATAGGGAACTAATTCATCTTAACATTACCTCAGATGAAATTAAAATTATGAAGACTCCACAATCTGAAATGACTTAAAGTGATATGAAAGGTGTGAAGCACAATTATGGAACCATATGTTAGATGACCACAAATTCATTGTCTAAACCAGGGCATGTTGGAGAATTAACAGGATGCTATTAATAATTACTGGGACAACACGCATAAATTGGGATTGTCCTAGAGGAAAAAGTAAAGCGGGGCATGTGGTCACTACTCTAATTATGTCTTCACCAGGTGGGTTTTTTCAAAGATTACCAAGCATCTCAGTTTTGTTGTTTTTGGATTGTTTGTCTGTCCTTAAGGTCAGAAGTTTTTCTTTTTTAATTGCCCTGGACCTTTGTTTCTCTTTCCCACTCCAGGAAAATACCTTTTTCTTCTCTGCCTATCCTCTTTTGTGTAATAAACAGAAGCAAGAAATGTTTATTAATCTGAAAAGTCTCCTTTAAAAGCTATTGCTTTGACAATCTCACTTTCCAACCCCAGTGTTTCCTTTTCAAAATGTCACTGAAAAGGCCTGAGGAGATAAACAGCAGTCTGGGTTTTTCCTACACTAATACACTGCTCTAGACTTAAGATTATCTGAAACTGGCCTGTGAAAGCTTTGCTGTAGTCAACTTGATGCATCATGTCTGTTACAAATGCAAAGTCTTTTGAAATTCAGGATTCTGAATAAATAAAGGAAAGCTTACAGAAATTAATACATACTACAGATAAGTTTCAACATGGTTAGAATTTCTGAAGACCTTTTCAGTTATCTTCCTGCTTAAGGCTTTATAGTAGCTTCTTGGAGTAAAGCCAATGCCCTCCCAGAACTATATATGGCTTTCTCCCACTACCACAGAGGACACCTCTTTTGACTTCCTCAGGCCCCACCTCATTCATTCTGCAACCAGCCAATCCAGCTCATCAGAGTCCCACAAATAGGCTACCTCTCAGGGAAGCAAGATTTGCTGTGATTGGAACTCCTATCCCATAGGAACAAGCTGTTCTTTCCCCTCCTCTGTCTTCCCACACTTCTCACCTCCCTGGCACCTTCCCTAACCATCCTATTTTAAATTGAGCACTTCCAGCATTCCCCATCTTCTTTTTAGCTTCAGAAAATCACTATTTGAAATGTGTTTTACTTTTTTTCTGTGATGTCCCCACTATAACACAGATTTTATAAGGACAAAGATATTTTGTTAAATATGCTCACTAGAGTATCACTAGTGCCTAGGAAAGCAACTGTCATTTTAATTTTTTTTTATTTTTTTTATTTTGAGCAACCTTACAAGATTTTAACAAAATCATATTAAATGTGTATAAAATATGTATACATTCTGGATACATTTTAAAAAGAGATCAGTAACTATTTGTTGAAAACATAAAGTAATAGTCTAAGAAATATAATCTTTAACTGAACCAACTGAATCTTCATCTTAATACCTTGGCACACAGAAGGTCACTCATTAAATATTTGTTGGTCTCACGAAAGGAATAAAGGAAAGGAAAAACAAGTACATAAATTTTAACTTCCCTGCCTCATGTTTCAGTCATACTGGGGCTTCTTCAAGGACAGCAAGCAGTCTTTCATCCTCCAGCACACCATTAGTAGGGCTTTTCTCCTCAGTTACTCAAGCTAACCTTGATCCAAAAAGATTAAGTTGTGTAATGCATAAAATTGAATGCGACAAATCATTTTAAATATATGTAAACTTCTTTTCCTAGTTAGATCAGATATAGTTAATATATTTGTGCTTCAAAGGAGTCAGAACTCACTGTCTCTTCTCCATGATATGAATCTGTTAGTCCCCTAAACAGGGAATTCTCTTTGAAATCACCATGAGACTCTCTTTCAGGGCCTCCAGAGACTCTGAGGAGAACTACAAAACTCTCCATTTCTCTGAGAAAAATTATTGAAATGCTAATATGGGGAAAGTCTTCTGAGAGTTAAATCACAATTCAAAATTATGAAAAGAGCGTCCATAACATCTGTAGAAATCTTTACAAAGTAATTAAATTTAATTTATATATAAACCATTTCATTCTGCAATATAACAACTTAAAAACCACATGAATACATTAAAAAGACTTGATTAAAGGCAACAGGCAAAAAGAAATTTTACATTTTTATCTTCTCAAATTGTCCTAATTTGGGACTCTTTCATTTAGTTCATGCGAAATCAAAACAAAATCTCTCCACAAACATCTGGAAAAAAAAATCCTTCATGGCAAAGGAACTTGTTTTTTAATTTTTTTTAAAGATGCTTTTGTGACTGCAAAGCACTTACTGAAATTCACAAAAAGTCAACTACCAAAGATTTAAACTCTGGCAAAAGGATAGGATCAGGCAACCTTAACAAGGAGAAATCTATCCCCAATAAAAATCTCCTTTTTAAATTGCGAATGGTATGACAGTGGGAAAATACTGTAAAAGAGCCATTTAATTAGAAAAATATCTGGAAAAATAAAAACTCTAAAAAGATAACTTCTCGAAAGTGTGGTCAGAGCTGTCTCATTATATATCGGTTTTGATTTTAACATTAACGAAATGCAAGGGACTTTTAGGGGAATTTATTTTTGATTGGACATCCAACATGTAAACTCCTGCCACCTCACTTAACAATAAGCCACTTCTGTTGGGCTTATACAGGCTTGCAAAACAAAACCATAATATAAAAACGGAATGATTAAATGAAGTCTAATAAATAATTCTTTGCCTTCAAATCACTGCAGAGTGGTACAAAACTTATGAAAGATTTTTTTTTAGAAATGAGCCCAAAAATAATTCATCCTAAGAAATAACTACCAAGGAGAAACAATATTTTGAAATACCAAAAGGGTAATATAATTTCAGGATGAAGATTTTTATTCATTACTTTCCACACAAATACACATAAAAACAACTTATTTTCGAAAAAATATCTTGTAGCTCCAAATGGAACTGCAAATGTCCAGCTGCGAAGGTGAGAAAGTTGGAGCTTCTGGGCTCCATCCAGGAAGCCAGTTATCTCTTCAGGGCTCTTGCTATTGCTGATTCCTACCTACAAAGCAAATGACTCTTCCGGATTCAGTTACTAAGTATATGAATCCAGATAAGCATTCTTGAGAAAAACGTGGGATTTTTGCAATAACCTCTTCATTCTATCTCACTTTTCAAAAGCAGTATTTGTTTCTTACTAGTTCTCCTCATTCTTTGAAAAAATAAAGCTTGAACAAACAACCGGGAGGCTGGCAGTACGCTATGAGGCGAGGAAAGTGAATCTGAAGGTAGTATTAATATAAATTGAGCCCTTAGGAGTTAGTCACAAGTTAGTTGGTCTCTGCTATAATCCCCTGGCCAAATGTTGAGCTAATTGCTCCCTTCTGTATTGTATATTATTCCCAGTTTTGTCCACAAGGCAGAAGGTAAAAAGGACATCAGGCAAAGGGAGAAGTAGAAAAAGGGAATAAAAAAGGTAAATAGTGGGCCTGGAGCGGTGGCTCAGCAGTTATGGCACTTGCCTGGCATGTGTGAGGACACAGGTTCAAACCCCAGCACCACATACACAATGAAGTCTCGAGGCAGTGAAAGCCACATGAAAGACTAAATAAAAAAGACTAAATAAAAAATTGAGTCTCTCTCTCTCTCTTAAAAAAAGAAAGAAAGAAAGGAAAAAGGTACACAGTGCTTTCTGAGTGCTGGTTGCTTCAACCCAGGACTCAAGGGTCAAATGATTTCCGTCATTTGTAGAGGCTAGAACAAAACCCAGGCTTGAGTGAAATGTAGTTAAGCCCATGTACTGGACCCAACAAAGCTTAAGCAACATATACTCTAAAGGAACCATAAATACACGGTGGGGGGCAAAAATAGGGAGGGATCTAGGGGGGAATCAACAATGGATCTTACTCTTTAAACACATAA